>LRSR01010767.1:0-20969 GCA_001579985.1 Hypsibius dujardini | reverse complement strand
GGCAGTAGTGATCTGCTCTCTGCTCGACGAGGCTCTGAAATATCGGAGGCAAAAACGGTCCTCCTTGTTGTTTATCTTCTGATGCGTGCGGATTGAGAGCAAGATTATGAACCCGCTGTTGCTGTATTCGTCACAGTAGTGGACGTGTGAAGGGTACACGACACATTTTACAGCCTTTTTCAGTCTCTCTTACTGGCCGACCGACCGGCGTCGAAAAACACGTTTGTTTATAGTCCTCTCTGGGCGCAAGATGACTGGGTTTAATCATCGAGCTTCGACCAAAGTACCGGGGATATAGACGGAATGCTGTTGGTGTTTTTTTAGGTGTAAATGAATACTACAGTATGAGGTGAAATTTGTATTTCGGCTCACCCTCCAATTGGTCGATAAATCGGCTCACTCATGGGTTTCTCTTTGATGGCGCTTGCTTGATTGGTTGATTTTCAGAAGTGCTATAGTATACTAGGATATAATATAGCAAATCAAACAATCAAGCACCCGTCATCAATGATAAACCCTTGAGTGAGCCGATTTATCGACCAAGTGGAGGGTGAGCCGAAATACGGACTTCTCCTCATACTTTTATCACCGTGTCTTGGACACGTTCTCGTCATGGACGTGAAGTCACGGCGCCAAGAGAAACTGACGATAAAACACAGCAACAGACGTTTTCATCACATGTCCGCCGGTCGTACATTTAGTACGGAGAGCCCTCCTCCCTTATTTCATTTTGCGTGTTTGTTGAGAAGCATAGTTGCTATCACACTTTTGATGTACACACGTGGCCATATTATGGCGCTGGCTGAGTTAGGCCATTTAGCTCGATGATGAGTACAACACCGTGCATTGGCCGAGATAAACGGCTTAACTCGGTTAGCGCTATGATATGGCCACGTGTGTGTGTAGTCAACTACAATGGAAAAGTGTTCGTGGATAGTTGTCGCGCATCCACCCATGAGTGAGGAGTGAGGAGAGATGCTAGCTTTGATTTGACGATTATATGTTTCTGGGTGTGTTATGATATCGTTCCACTCAAGTGCTGCTAATTATAGCAATCACTTTTTCCGACTGCGTGATGGCAGTCTTTCCTGTGATGAAAACATACATACACACGTGGCAAAAACCTTACGCTGACCGAATTAAGTACTTACACTCGTAGGCTGGACAACATCTGTGGGCCGAACGAGTATAATGGCTTGACTCGATTAGCGCAAGGTTTTTGCCACGTGTGTATGCACGTTTCACTTCTGAGCCTCTGCTATAATGGGATGGTGAACTGGCAAAGAAGCAGAAGCGCCATCTAGTTGGTCCTACCCAACTGGTACCAGGAGAAGCGCCATCTAGTTGGTCCTACCCAGTTGGTACCAGGAGAAGCGCCATCTAGTTGGTCCTACCCAGTTGGTACCAGGAGAAGCTCCATCTAGTTGGTCCTACCCAGTTGGTACCAGGAGAAGCGCCATCTACTTGGTCCTACCCAATTGGTACCAGGAGAAGCGCCATCTAGTTGGTCCTACCCAATTGGTACCAGGAGAACATGACTGCGGTACTAAGACTAATAACCGCAAAATAAGTTCTAGTATCTGCAGATTCTACTCCGTGCAATAATCTAATAATAGAGGATGAATAAATTAAAGGTTTGTTGGCGAATGAGAACGACAACGCTTGATCGAACTTTCCTTTTCCTTTCCTTTTTTTCCCTTTTTACGTGGTTTTAATTTGGCATTTGGCAAACATCGTTTAGCGAAGTCATCATCAGGCAAAGGGAAAATATGGCGCACTGCACATTCTAACAGTTGATGCGCAACTTAAAGTGCGCCGCACACTGCACACTGCAAACTGCACAGGCAACAGTTTTCGCCTTTGAGAGAATTCTAAGCCGATCCGTCTGTATTCCAACGATTTTATTCCGTGAAGACTTTTAACACGATCTGAAAAGTTGAAATTGAAAGTCTTCAACAACAACAACAATAATAATAATGTGTTATTGAGTTCAAGCGGTGTTGCCTGCGGAGGATTTAGCCCTTCCATATTTTCCATTTTCTTGTCGATTGAGTTCATCTCCTTCGCAAATAAAATGGCTGCAGCTCCGCAGCGAAGAGCGGGCAATTTGAGTGCTTATCGAGATCAGCAATTTCAGGTGAGAAAAGTTGAAACGAATCTAATTGCTTCATAAATTGACACAGTTGAATGTGTTGGTTCAGGGTTCGCTGCAGGAGCAAGAGGCGAAACTGCGAGCAAGCACAACGCTCTACGTGGGCAACCTCTCCTTCTACACCACCGAAGATCAGATCTACCATTTGTTTGCAAAGAGTGGCGACGTCAAGCGAGTCATCATGGGTCTGGATCGCTTTACCAGGACGCCGTGTGGCTTCTGTTTTGTCGAGTAAGTAAAATATAAGCGATGCGAGTGATTGATTGCTTGATTGACTAACATTCGAAGAACATCGTGAACGGTTGATTGACGCAAGTTGATTGATTGATTGATTGACTAACATTCGAAGAACATTTTGAACGGTTGATTGACGCAAGTTGATTGACGCATTCGTTTAAAATGTGCAGCTTGAAATGAATGTTCGCACCTTTGATTGATCTATTTATTCTCATCTCGATAGTCCCTTGTCTTCTTCAGCGCGTCTAAACATTCACTTGCAGAAGACGTTTTTATGAAATTACGGCAAGGAAGGATTTGAAATGAGTAGTACACTGTAGATTGATAAATTCGTATTCGCGTGCATGAGTAGAGTTGATTGATTGATTGATGACTCGCTAAACTATTTACGCCTTTCCCTCCACTTGATTGTGATTTGACGGAATTAATTGCGCATGATTTGAATGCTGGCCGTGGGAAACTGTTGCTGATTTGTTTGTCTTCCGTGCCATTTGTAGGTATTACACTCGCTCTGACGCCGAAGATTCCATCCGCTACGTCAGCGGTACCCGCCTCGATGAGCGCATCATCCGTTGCGACTGGGATGCCGGCTTCATCGAAGGCCGACAGTATGGTCGCGGCAAGTCCGGCGGACAAGTTCGCGACGAATGTACGTTAAAAAGTGTTCCCATCGCGGATTATTCTTGCACTGCTTTATGCTCCGTGTCAATCGAGCTCTTTAATCTGTGGAACCGATATTCCGTCGTAATATACTGCGTGATCAGACCACTTTGCCTGTCGTTCTAGTTCGAGACGACTATGACGCCGGTCGCGGCGGTTTCGGCAAACTCATCCAACACCGCGTCGACAAGTTCGGCCCGGTCGGATACGACAGTCAGCCCACTCGGCGCTTTGAACGCGGTAAGCGAAAGTTCCTGGAGGACGGCACGGAAGAGGGTGCTAACGATGGAGAGAACGATGAGGGCGACGGCGACCGCACCACCGATCTTCGCCTTAAGTTACAAAAGATCCGGGAAGATCGTGGTGAGAAGGGCGGTGGTGACGCGGAGAATCCTGCCTTCGGTATGGAAGAGAATACCGATCCGCGTCAGGAGACCGAGAGTAGTGCTGCTGCGGTTGACCAACAATCTATCGGAGATGTTATTCCGGACGACAATATCGACAAGACGGACGACCGTACGGCAACCGAAGCACCCTACAACGGGGAAAAGAAAAACGGCGATGATGAGATGGAAGCGGCTGGCACAGAAGAGCTTAACGGCGCAGATAATATCACTCAAGAGCTGACTGAAGAAATGGAGACGGAATCATAGATGTCATTTTTTTAGCGGTATTCCACACCTCGAGCTTGGGCGGCGGTATTCCACACCTCGAGCTTCGGCGGCGGTCTGTAAAATGGCGTTACCAAATCTTTTTCGTTATGCTATACTAATAGCGGGGCTGTCTGGGCGAGTCTTCTTTTTGGTTTAACGAATGAGTATGCCACGACCTGATGATGTTCTCTAGATTCCGTTCAAAAGACGTTCAAAAGACAAAGACGAAAAGATTAAATAAATATTGAAAAAAAGAACAACAATCCGAGGTGGGAGATGCAAGAGTAACAGTTAACGTTAGTGCAGCCGCGACAGGTCATCGAGGATCTTCTGAACGAAGCCGACATCGAGAGAGGGGTTCTTCACATTCGCGTTTTCGGGCGCGAGTTTGAAACTGCCGAGTACTGCTTCCAATTCTGAGGACCGCATATCACGTGCCAGTTTGAGGAGGTCTCCATCGACAAACCCAGCATGGGACTGCTCCATCAGACGGCCATTGAAGCGCAGAGACGAGGCGAGATCCATGGCGCCAAGACTCTGGGTCTGGTTGATCAGGTGTGCTTCGATGTGCTTCAGCAGTTTAAACCTGCGTGAACAAAAAAATCAAATCCCTCTGTGAATGAAGCAAAAAAAACCGGAGAAAAAATTATACTACTCACACGTCGTCTTCCAGCTCAAAAATAATTCCCAGCTGGCCCTTTGATGTGCCAAAGACGAAACTGTCGACAATCCGAACGGAAACGTCCCCAATGCTTTCCGGTGAAACTAAAGAACCCCGCTTGATGGAAGTTACCGGATCGCCGAATGAGATCCAACTGGTGGGTTCCAGTGCCTGTTGATTTCCCAAATCGCCTTCTCCGTTTTCGCTTTTCTTCGTAGCTAACACCATCAGGTTGCCGCGATCATCTCCCCCCATAACTGTCTGATTATTTCGTTGCATCAGGCT
Source organism: Hypsibius dujardini (assembly GCA_001579985.1). Taxonomy (NCBI): domain Eukaryota; kingdom Metazoa; phylum Tardigrada; class Eutardigrada; order Parachela; family Hypsibiidae; genus Hypsibius; species Hypsibius dujardini. The sequence goes on along the minus strand of LRSR01010767.1, from coordinate 16,321 downwards.
GACGAAAGAGTAATTGGTGTAGTCAGTGGCGGTCACTTCGAATGCTCTCGTGGTCGAGTTGAATTTGGCCAAAACAACGGATTTTTGGACATCTCCCAGCATGACCTGCGAACAGATAAACGATCAAGTTCGATAGAGACAAGCAGATGGCTAGACACACAAAAATTAGTCGGACGGAGACATGAGCATGATGAAGTATCAAGCTAACCGTGTCATCGACAACGTCCAAGTGGCAGTTGAGCGATCCACCCGTCTCCAATCTGTTTGGCTCGTCCAGCTGATGCCCGAGCCATTCAAAGGTCAGCAAAGCGTTGTCCGTAGCCGCCAGTAGGAGATCCCCGTAGGAAGCAACGTTCCGAACCGATTCCTCGGTGGTAGTGTACGTGTAGATGATTTGGAGCTTGTCGTTGATCAACTCAAGCACGATCAGGTGCCCATTCCATTTCTTCTCCAAACCATCACCCTTTTTTTCCGTCCGGTCGGGAATTTGGCGTTCCGTCTCGGTGCCGACCACGAGGAAGGACCTACCGGCCACTCGCCAGTGGCACAGACAGCTGAGACAATCCATGGCGTCGGCACTCTGAAATGTCGTGATGATTTCGAAGGAATGTCGATCCAGAATGTAGAGGAGACGTTCATCCACGCATTCCGGCGATTTGTGGATGGCAAATTTGTTGGAGCGGCAATCCTTTTTGTCGCCAATTGCTGCCACGGTCGGTGATTCTGCATCCAGGGAAAGTCTAAAATGAAACATTACAAGATCTGCTTCAACAAAATGCTTTGAAAACTGGAACACTACTAGTGTATAAGGCGCCAAACGAACCGAAAGACTTGAAAGCCTAAGTGCTGTGGAATGAAGTGGATCTTTTGGATGTCTTCCAAGTGGCCCATGGAAATGGATGATTCTCTAACGACCTAAAAAGAATGTCAGTATTCAATTCAATTCAATTCAATTCAATCAGTAGTAGCAGAAATTGGCATCAGAACAATGGACGCAGAAAGAGCCGCGAACAGAAAATGAGGGACATCAGACGCCAACCGATAAACTTATAACCAACTTATTTCCAGACAAGTAACATGACTAGCGGGATGGTAAAACAAGAATGAATGTACAAACGAAAACAGCACAGAGGCCACTAAACCACCTAACAAATATAAGAGCATGGGTTAAATCGTTTCACCTCTTACCATTAAGTCATCACTGGATGACAGATCACCAGTCACTTCAAACGGGCAAACATCCACAGCGTCCCGGATATTGACGTTGGAGAAGAGCAGCTTTCCGTTCCGACAGGAGATCACGGATGGTCGGTCCGAACAGGCGAAAACATTGACCTGACCCTGGGCGCGGAACTTGATGAATGTAACTAAACGCGTTCCCAGGGGAATTCGCTTGTGCTCCGTCATTTCCTTGTTAGTTTCATCGAAGATGAAGTAATCAACATTTCCGTCACCGCGGCCGACGAAAAAGTACGAAATTTCCTCCGAGAAGCGGCAAAACATCAAGCTTCGCGGCAGCACATCCCCGGTCGGCTGGATATTCTCCTGGATAAGGGCCATGGTGGAGCACTGGATGATGGAGACATTGGACGTGATCCATTCCCCTGTCGCTATAAACTGATCACCAGCATGATCGGCAAACAGCTCCAGAGCACAAATCTCATTCGTGCAGGTGTGAGTGCGCAACGGCAGAATCGCATTTGACGTGATGTGCAGCATGTGAATGGTACGACCGTTGGCGACGACTAAAACATGCTTCAGCAGAGATGCAACAGTGATGGCCAAGTTCTCCATTCTCCATTCTTGGACCAGCTCAAACTGCGGCCATTTCAGCAAACGGACTCTATGAAAAGAGAAAAATTATGTTACAGACAAGTAAGAAATTCCAATAAAAAAACGGATATTACTTAACCAACGGATCCAACTTACGCCGAAGAGATGACTTGAAGACAAAGCGAATCAGACAACTGATGAAACAGAATTGTCCTCGAAGTCAGGATTAAATCCCCACCGGGATCCGTTTCGCAAAAATCGTCCTTGTCCAACGTACAACAACAAGTGGAGGTGAAATCCGACAAAACAAAGGTGCGGCTGGTAGTTCCGGCAGATTCCGGAGAAGATGTTACCCACGCCTTCTGCATTCCCGATACGGGAACGTCAACGGGATCTTGAAGGTTAATGCTGTTGCGCACGATGGTAAGGCCTTTGCCGAAGGTATCAGCCGTGACGGCCAGCAAGGAAGCCTGCTCCAGACTTTGCTTCTCTACATTCCTCACGACGTGCAGCTCCAGTATTGAGCCGAGCCCGGTGAAGGTCTGCAGAATGTCGTAGTAAAACTTGGTCTCTGGATTTCGAGAAGCTTCACGGAGCTTGATGAGCAGTGAGACCGGTCCGGTGGCCGCCCCGAGGTAGACCAGTCCGTGTCCCACGACAGTGAGCTGCAAACAAGAGATCAGATCACGTACTAGTACAATATTTAGAAAGAGATGCAGCCACGCAGCGAACATCAAACACAAATACAGTCAGGCAGAGAGCGGAAGACAAATGGAAAAGATGAAGAGAAAGAAAGATCAGTCTCAACACGAGATGAGCGCCTACCGTTTGAGCAGCAGTAGCAACCCCGATAAATTCCACGTTAATTCGGCAGGCTTTCCACTTGGCATCACTGGTCAGCGGTGCCGGGCTCGGTTTGGTATTTAGACGAACGACCACCAGAACCAATCGCCCATCCGCGCCGCCCAACAGGTACGAGATCACACCGGTGACGGGATCCTTGAAGAGGACGCAGTGCGCCGTAACGACGATCTTGGTCAAGAAGGGTGACGCAACGGACACGGGTTGCTTGGACGTGTTGGCATACTGAATTGTGCTGTTGCCGATGGCGATCGCACCGGGTGGGACGACATCATTCCCGGGAATTGCCAGCATGAGACTGACCTCCGGATCAAGCTTGCTGTACGTGGAGACAGGTTTTTCTTTTTCTTTAATTTTGATGTTTAAATTGCAAAAGGCAAGAGAATGGCCAAGCCGGGTGGTTTGCAAGACAGCCAGCATAGAGTCTGAAGCTGCGCTGCCGGGTCGACTGAGGAAATCCATGCCGAGAATGCGGCTTCCGTCGGCTGGAAAAGAATCAAATGAAATACTATTCCAGCTAAGGGTAAATGACAGAGGGCTTCTAGAAGACTAGACTTACTGCTTGGATAGCGGATTGGAAAGCACTTCAAGGAAAACGAGCGGTTAAAATTCAATGATTGAAAATTGAGTTTCGCTTTTCTGATGGAACAAGAGGGAAGACGTACCTTCAAGGTCTTCAGATCAGCACTGAACTCCACGATCTCCAGGCTAGTAAAAAATACGAAGATACAGTTTGGAAACGTATGTTCTGTTTCCGAGGAAAAATGTCCAGTTGAAATGTTTCTTACTTGTCACTAGAAATAGGCACACTCAGATAATGAACGTTCCCTTTGAATGATTCATTGATTGGTCACACTGTAGACTACACTGATTCTCAGATGAATGCAGTTGTCTGATTGATGGATCGATCGCCTCAGAAATTAACTCGATTCTTCCTTTGCTCTCGTAGTTGTTAGTCGGGTCATTAACTTCGGTACATGAGATTAGCTCGTAAAATGAAGATCTTACCGTTGGGCATACAACGCCAGGCACATAAAACGCTGCTCCGGATGAAAGACAGCCAGCGGCTCCATCTTCAGTTCCTCCGGTGCGGGAAACTTTCCCGTCCATCGCGTCTGAATTTTGATACCATTCACGAGATCGGACATCAGTTCAAACACAGCCAGCTCGTTCCCACGGCTCAGCACCACGACCACATCCTTCCCGTGATTCTTCGGACGGAAGCTCCAAAACCCTGTGACGGTGCAGGGAATCGGCAGCTTTTTCAGCTCCACCAACTCCTCTCCTTCCAAGGCAAAAAGCTCCAGAGACCGCGATTTAACCGTCAGTAAATGCTGCTGCTTATCGTTGACAAAATGGCCGAAAGCGCTGAATTTGACAAGAGCGCTCGGGTGAGCCGTGGCAATGTAATTGTTGGCCATTTTGAAATAGAAAATTCCGGCGTCGAATCCCGCGTGAACAGGTCGAATGGAACAAATCGACCAATCGACCATAAACCCCTCCGATGAAACAGTCGGTGAGCAGTTCAATCAATCAATCAATCGGTGGGCAGTTCAATCAATCAATCAATCGGTGGACAGTTCAATCAATCAAGCGCCAAAGATTTGTCAAAATATTTCTCGATGAAATTCTTTAGACATTCTTGCGACGCGAAGCTCTAACAGAGAAAGTGCAATTCAAATACATGGTACAAATAGATAAGCTACAATGCGTACTGACCGCCACAAGAGCCATTAAAAAAACAACGTCAACAAAATTCAGACTCAAAAAAGAAAACAGCGATAAATTGTGTGTGACAAAGCTAAAAAATGCGAGTCTTGTGAAAAAAGACTGCAGTACGTCCAATCTGTCCTATTTCGGCCATGGAAATCAACAATATTTTTGGCAGTACCCACAGAAGTGGCCAAGTTGTTATTAGATCCAAGTTGGTGCCACTTCTATTAGAGTACGAGGTAGAGGCCGTTAACCAGGCCACTTTTAGAAATCGTAACTTAATCAGGCCGGTTTTTTCAACGTTGATTTCCCGGCGCTGCAGTGCTGCCATGCCACGACAGATGGCTTGAAAACATTCAGAAAAATTCTCTGACCCATTTTAGTTCGTTCCTAAGCCTCACGGTTCGAATTTGAGTCCAAAAAATGGAATAGAAAAATCTCAATGGAGAAGTGTGCAAGTAGTCCGGTAGAGGCGCCACTTCGGTTCCATCTCCCTGGGTTGACTTGGCAAAAACGACTTATGCGCCACCTGTTGGCTGCCGGCCTGGTTAAGTTACGATTTCTAAAAGCGGCCTGGTTAACGGCCTTTACCTCGTACTAAAAGTGGCTCGAACTGGGACCGGAGTAGTAATGTGGCCATCTACATATAACCTCTACCCACGCCACGTATTATAGTAGTATGAAACTTCGCCTACGCATACGGCACACTCTGGTTGATGTTGCGTTGGAAATGGAAAATGAGGCGTTGCTCATTGGACTTCAGTCAGACGCCTTGAAAATTTCGCACAAATTTCTAGCGCACATTACATCATCCATTCGCTGCTCCCTTGCGGACCTTCTCCCGATCTGTTTTCCCTTGCCTCTTCTCGTATTATTTCCTCACACTAAGGATGGCTGGAGAAGATGTGCCCGCTGGAGACGCGGAGAAGGGAAAGAAGATCTTCGTCCAACGGTGTGCGCAATGTCACACCGTGGAGAAGGGAGGCAAGCACAAAACCGGCCCTAACCTCAGCGGACTCTTCGGACGGAAAACCGGACAAGCACCGGGGTTCGACTACACGGAGGCCAATCTGAAAAAGGGCATCACTTGGGGCAAGGACACGATTTTCGTCTATTTGGAGAACCCGGCCAAATATATCCCAGGTTCGTTTATTTTTACCTGCTCTTTATGGTTCACTTCCTGATCGCCTGATACAGTCGTTGATCGCTTGATACAGTCGTTGATCGCTTGATTAAGTCGTTGATCGCTTGATTAAGTCGTTGATCGCTTGATTAAGTCGTTGATCGCTTGATTAAATCGTTGATCGCTTCGTACAGTCGTTGATCGCTTGATACGGTCGTTGATCGCTTGATTAAGTCATTTGCTCACTTATGGCTGGTCTGGTAATTGATCCATTGATTAATGTGATCTTCGTTGCAGGTACCAAAATGGTCTTTGCCGGATTGAAGAAGAAGGACGAGAGAGCCCATTTGATTGCCTATTTGGAGGAATCGACGAAGAAATAAAGCGTTTGATCAGTTGGATCTGGATGGCGTGGGTTTTTGTTTTTGGGTACTGTGCTCTTTAATTTATGCAACAGAAGAATATGTGTGTTCGCCCTCTTCTTGGGAACTCCTCATCCTCCCCCCTGTTGACGGGATATATTATTCTGATGGTTTTCTCGGATAGTTCCTTGTCGGCTCGGTTGGACTACAGTAGTGACTGAAGAAAATATTGTTTGATCTTCGCGAATTTTTGGCTGTCTAAATTTTCCGAAACCTTGAATGTCATCGGCCTTCCTTCTTTCATCTGCGCCAGACAAGGGCGGTTTCGTGCATTGCAGTTCCTTATCCTACTGCTATGTACAACTGTTCTCACGACACGGACCTACGACTACACTTGAGATATCACTTCCCAGACTCAAAAAAATACAATCTTGTAAACGTAACTCAGGCCATTATTAAAAACTATTCAGTCTGCCCCTGCTCAACCAAGCGTTCCGAATCTATCTGAAAGAATTATAGTTGAAAAAACGAATTTACCACCTTTAGGAAGAGGCCGTTCTACCACAAACACACGTGGCGAAATCCTTGCGCTAACCGAATTAAGTACTTCAACTCGGGGGACTGTCAGCAACAGCCATGCACCGAGTGTAATGGCTTGACTCGGTTAGCGCAACGTTTTTGCCACACGTGTATGCACACTCAGACGATGCTCGCAGTCAGATTAATTGACGTTATTACATCCGTGTCAATACAGCAATGGTGTTAGTACACTACAGCAGGACTGCGTCGTCATTTCAGAAAAAATAATAATTACGGAATGAATTGCAAAACGGTTCAAAGCTCAAGTGTCTCGTGCAGGCAAAATAAAAATCGAACGGATTAACCTCCCCCACAGAATCCGTGAATGCCTCAATCAGTCAATCAATCGATTTGCCAATCAGCCAATCAGTCAATCAATCAATCGATTAGCCAATCAGTCAATCAATCAATCGATTAGCCAATCAGTCAATCAATCAATCGATTAGCCAATCAATCAATCAGCTAATCAGCCAATCAAAAGCGCAGATCTTTCAGGCTAAATGTGCCTCCTCCCCGCCACAGGAACTGAAAAGCCAATCTGAAATGCTCGATAACAAAAAATCTTCATCGGCAAACACATTAAAACTCAATTAGTGGCTTGACATCAACGACGGGCGCCGGCGGCTGTGACTTCTGGGCCGTCGTGGCGGACGTTCTTTGCACAGCTGGTGCGGTCGGCTCATCGTTGAAATTGACATTCGAAGAGGAAGTTTTCTTCGAGGACGGTGCGGGCGCATTTTTGTCAACGTAGTTTTTACGTTCGTATTTATCGCGAATAAACTTCTCCAGCGCGTGGTCGGAGGAATCGGGACGGGAGTAGCGGTAGTTTTCCGGGATAAGAGCCTCGAATTTGTTAGCAGCCGCGGCATTTCCCATATTCTGAAATGTATTATAAGAATCAACTCATTCGGGCACATTTCGAAACTATGAACGTGCAAAACGATCATGGAGCAAGAGGGTTCCATATCAGGGAAAAAACAGACGAACATAACTGGCAGTGATGCAAAACACTTAAGGAACCAATCAATCGATTGATTTGTACGGCAAAACTTAATGATTTTCCGGAGTCAGAGTCTAAGAAAATGCAAAACAACAATCAATCTAATGATTTACCCTTTGACTAACAGATTAGACTAAGCCAGAAAGAAATGACTCAGTAGTTTTTGTTTCTTGAACGCTTTCGGAAATGTTAAAAAAAATGTATTGAGGAATTTACACAAGTTTTGATATCATAGGCGCAAATAAATTTACTGAAGAATTTAAATGGGTTCTGGTATCGTAAGCACAAAAACAAGCGTTATTGGGGTTTTATTGGTGTTACCTGCATGGAGCTAATCTGCTCCTCCGTCCATGAATCCAGTCCGACCGATTTAACCCGCGAAATATGGGTGCCCAGATTTCGATGGATCCCGGCACATCGGATGCAGAGGAAGACACCGAGATTCCAGGAGGCCCACCGCGGATTGCGGGCCCAACAGTCCGCACACTTTTTATTGCACTCCTCCTGCAGCATTTGATCGAGGATGACTTGGTACTGCGTTTGGTCGGCCTTCTTGGTGGCGGGGCCATTCTTGCTTGCCATGGTGATAGATGAACTAGATAGGGGCTAGATGAACTTGTTGCAGAGTGACAGGGAAACACACAGATTCGCGGATATGAAGACTGAAGAGGATCACGGATTTTGTGGGAGATCGAAAAAGTAAATCAAGTTGAGGGAAGCCACGAATTTTGAATCGAGTTATGACCGTTATTCGTGACAGCGAGTTTGGGTCGATAAGTGGAACAACTTTTTGCCGGCGGTGTTGGCAATCAATAAATCGATCGAACTCTCTCACCTCCATCACGGACGAGGAGATCGATTGCCACAATGTAAATGAAATGTATTAATGTTTTAACTGCATTAATGTAACCAGTCTAATGTAACTTGCAACACAGGCGAGTTGTCAAGGGTTGCCTGCACTGAAATACGCGAGTACAGTATGAGCAGATATGTGTGTGGGCAGAATTTAGCGTGTGACTCCGTCACTGCGTGATAACTCGCAGATTGTTTCCTTGCACCGCGACTCGATGCAATAATTAAGATGGATCAGTAGCAAGATCAGCCAAAAATTGAGAATTAAGGTGTTTTTTAAACCATCGGATAGTCCGCAAGCGTTCTGTATATACAGGTTGAAAAAATAAGTATTGCATTAGAACTGAAAAAACAGGGTCACACTTCGGCGGCTTGTATTGCTCACTAAAATATTCTCCTCACAAATGCTGGACCTCCTCCTGGTCATCTGTAACGAAATGATGAGATTCAGCTAAAGCTGCTGGTTCCGCTGCCGACTCCTCGATAGCAGCCGCATCAGCAGGGGCAGTTGTGGCGTCCAGAGGAATGTCTACGCTCTCCACCGATATGCTGTCCGTGGCTTGTGGTATTTCCGATTCAGAATGTAAAGAGAGGAATGAAATGCGACTGTCCGGGCGTGGCGCGACCGCGCCGATGGGCGTCGGCGATCGAGATTCCGTGCGGGCAGAGACGAGCAGCTCCTTGGCAGTGGCCAGCTGTGCTCGAAGACGTTCATTTTCGGCGTCCTTGTCGCAGAGATACCGCATCAGAGTGGAGAGGTCGCTGTTGAGATTGGCCACCAATGGTTGGAGATCTTCCAGCGGGACACCGGGTTGCAGGGCAGGTATGGTCTGCACACTGACCGAAGTGAGTTTAACGACAGGACTGTCTACGGCGTCCCTAACGGAAGACTCCCCGTGATCCATGGCAATGCCGTGATCAAGCTCGTCCTCCGGCACACTAATGGTTAGGGAATCCTTTAAAAGGCGGATGAGCGAGCCAGTTTGAGTCATAAGGCGATGCATCAGCCGTTTTCCGTCAGGTGGCTGAGTAGAATCCTCCACACCGGCAGATCGCGCAGCGGAAATTCCAAGTATTTCTGAGACGAGGCGCAACTTCGCGGTTAAGCCTTCTTCGACCTGTAACGGAGAAGTCAAACTGTACTGCAGACTAAATAAACCAACGGCAGAAAGGCACTAGTACACACCTGTTCATCGCTTCTTCTCAACTGTTCCATACTCGAAACGACCACCTTGGCGTCTTCCAGCACGAAGGGTTCGGTGACGATGACGTCGGACGGTGAAGTGAGAGTCAGCCTTTCCAGGTGAGCATTTCTGGCTGCGTCATTCTGTAAGGCATCATCGTCATCGGACTGGGCATGGATGCCCGACTCCGTTTCTGCACTGATGATTGGAAGGGGCACGGTTATGCTGGCAGTCGCCGAGGTTGGGTACGCGGTCCGAATGGACTCATAATCATGCGAAACACGTGAGATTGCCTCCAAAATATACCTAAAATTGATGAAGACTTGTAGGTTAAAGGCTTCTCATCTGTCTCTTACCACCCTTGTGCCTGTCTGGCTGGCATTCGGCACTGTCTCGCTATTGCGTTCACTTGATCAAAACACACTCGATCTACAATACACGTACTTCTTCCACAGCTTCTGTTCCTTGTCGGAATTGGCTACCATTTCGTACATCTGTGGACCAGCGCTGAAACCGGAAGAGGTGCACTGGAACAGGAAAAAGGCACGCGGATCGGTCGCCACGTCCCGCACGGAGAGACCATCCAAGCTGAGAATCGGTCCCCACGGCTTCTCGGTAGGCTTCTTGCTACTGTCGACGACAGTTACCGGCGAGGCGTGATACTTTAGCACAAGTTTGTCGTCCTGCTTCGTCACCAGCAGAAGCATCTTATTCAGAAGGATCACATGGAGATCGACTGTTTTCTGCTTCGACAGCCGCCACGTCAGGTCGCCATCAAAGAGCAGGCAGTACTTGGACAACTCCAGATCCTACAAAAGCGGAAATCTTCAAGTTCTGTCTGGCCCTTAATGAAAACAACGCAAAACTGCAAGACAATCATTGAAAGAAATACCTTGGAGTCCAATGCCCTTTTGTGTTGCGATTTCAAGTATGGAGCCATGTCGATTTTCGACTGCAGTTCTTTCAAGCGATGAATATTGGCACTGTCATGTATTGCCTGATTAACGTAGTTCAAGATCTCCCGGCTCGATTCGAGGGCCACCTGCACTTTCTTTAATTCGGCCTTTTCTTCGTCAGTTTCGCCTGCAAAAAAAGCATTCCATCTGAACTGGTCTGGTGGAATGAATATTCCCCATCACAAATGGCCTTACCGGGGGTATATTTAACCAGGTTCTGAAAGGAGAAGACGAAAGCATTACATGAAAGCTGTTAAATTTACGCAAAGAAAAAGTGCGGGTCCTACCTCCAACAGCAGCGGGTATTTGGTCAGCCGTTGCATGCCGGTCGGGATAATGTCCTACAAATAAACATATTCCCTAAGCTGATTAACATAAAACTTCACGGCGATGTGCCAGTACCTTGAGCATTAACCGTCTGCACAAAGGGTTACTGGCAGCTTCCTCGAGGAACTTCACCAGCTTTGGATTTTTCACTTGGCTGTTTTTTAATACTTCCAAGGCGGCCGGTTGGTTGTGATTGAAGGCAGCTGCAGCGTTCTTGAACACCTTTCCACCGTGGCCAGCAAACCGGGAGAGCAGCATGTCACCCACGTTGCCGATTAAAGTGCCAGAGCTCTTGAGGACTTTCATTTGCTCATTCAGTTCCACGTGAATTTGAATCATTTCTGCAAAAGAAAGCCGTTGTGAGATCAAACCGTCGGTTGTGAGATCAGACCGTCGGTTGTGAGATCAGACCGTCGGTTGCGAAGTCAAACCGTCGGTTGTGAGATCAAACCGTCGGTTGTGAGATCAAACCGTCGGTTGTGAGGTCAGACCGTCAGTTGTGAGATCAAACCGTCGGTTGTGAGATCAAACCGTCGGTTGTGAGGTCAGACCGTCGGTTGTGAAATCAGACCGTCGGTTGTGAAATCAGACCGTCGGTTGTGAGATCAAACCGTCGGTTGCGAAGTCAGACCGTCGGTTGTGAGGTCAGACCGTCGGTTGCGAAGTCAGACCGTCGGTTGTGAGATCAGACCGTCGGTTGTGAGTTGCAGTCATAGGATTACCTTCCAAATTGGTGAACACCTGATGGATGACATCTGGAGATAGCAACTGTTCACGAGATATGGGAACGAGGAAGACTTTGTAGAGCATTTTCAGCTTCCCGACGTGAGTCTGTTTGGAAAATAATAATATGATTGCCGTCGCATACTGTGTAGATCAATGATTTGATCAACGTACTTCACTATGCAGAATACAATTTTTCAGCAATCAAGCAATCAACATGATTACAAAGCCAGGGGATCGACGATTTAATGATATCGAATCCATTCTTTTCACTATCTGATAAAACATCTGAATAATTTCACGGATCTTTTTGAATAATGTGGGTTCTGTAGTAAATTCCCCATTTTGAAGATCTTCGCCATTGACACTAATTACTGTCCATTAACTACTATCATAACTACCCCACATTAATCCTTTCACCTGTTCAGTATGGAAGAGTTCTGCCAACACCTCCTGTCGTTTCCGAGCTCGATTATCTGGAAAAAAGGTTACCCATCTTGCAACTGGGAGAACACGGCATCTGACGACGCTCAATCAGTCAGATTATCGAGTCGTAGACTTTTTTGGAGTGCAAAAACATACCGACAGACAAACAGACAGACTGACAGGCAGACAGACAGACAGGCAGACAGACAGACAGGACAGACAGACAGACGGACAGACGGACAGACAGACAGACAGACAGACAGACAGGTAGACATACAGGCAGACAGACAGGCAGGCAGATAGACAGACGGACAGGCAAACAGGCAGACAGACAGAGAACAAGCAAACGAATATGGCAATCACTCATTATGAAAACCCTACCAAGCGCTTCGACGACAGACGGGTCGGTCAACATAGACTGCCAGTTAGGAATGTGGTCCGGATCGGCATCAAAATCCGGATCGTCTTCAAAAACTAGACTGGAATCGCTCGGTAAGGACTGCATCGAAACAGACGAACTTCCCGAAACCGCCAAAGGTTTGCCGTTAAGCTCCGATAAATCGTCCATATCATCCCGATGGAAGTGTGCAGGATCGGACTTTTTCCGCACACCCGGTTTGATTTGAGCCTTTTTCTGGGCTTTGAGGGACTCTGATCGCCCGACCACCGTCAAAGGGACTTTTGGCGCCTTCTCCGTTGGTCCAATCGCTGCTACATCATTCGAGGGATCCTGCATTTTGCCGGACTCGAACCGGTTGACTACTTGATTGACGTAGCCTTTCGGCTCGTCCCGGTTATCGGGGAGCACGTCTCCGATCACGTCTGCCTCTTCCTTCTCGTCATGACCCTTTTTCGCGTTGGCAACTGCAAATAAGGAAGAAAATTCTCGTTATGAAACTCACACGAGCACAAACATAACAGGTGATCAAACAGAAAGTTAACGAAGTCTGAACACAAACTATGCAAAATAATATGCAATGCAGCCGTGAATCAGACATCTCGACAAATTAAAAGTTCACCGAAACAAGGCACAGACAGCTAAGCAAGATTATTTTAGACGAAATAATTTATTTCGAAATACGAAATAAATATTGTGGACAAACAGACAGACCAACGCAGTTAGAGCAGATTATGGGAGAGAGACAGGCGGATAATCTCACAGACAACTAACAGAATGTTGATGGGATTAGGACTGGAGCACCTTGAGATAAGTCCGCGTAAAGCCACAAATGAAAAGAGTGGAGAGAAAAACATAGACCAGGAAAAGCAGACTAAAGAGGGTCCTGCGAACTCACTGGCAGTCGGGCTGTTATTACTCCGCTTGCGGCCGAATATTCCAAAGGAATCCATGTTGATGAAAGAGCGGCGTTCCTTTTTCTCGCCCACACACATTTCTTCCACATTTTTTAGGCATCCTCGATGTGATGTAAACTCACACGACGTGCACTGCAGTCCTTGCGGTCCCACTCCCCACAGTACCGTGTTGCACACCACGCAAAAGTTCAGCGACGTGAATGAAACCGAGGCGAACTGATGGCCGCTGACGTTAACCGCTTTCTTTGACTTGTCTTTCAACTTGAACCTAAAAATAACAAAATCATGCCAAATGGTGTTAGAATGCTATGGAGGAGATGGAATTCCGCTGCACACAGGCGACGGTCACTGGGACTAGTGAGCCAATCAAGTGAAGTAAATTAGCCCGTCCCATCTGAACAGAATATTCTTGCACCCGTATAATAAATCTCTTTCAGGAATTGTCCTATCGCTAATGGAATCAGTCAACGGAAAAACTAATTTAAGATACGTAGTACGTACAAATGCGGTCCACTGCCATGAACAGAACCACGCACAGGGGAGAGGACTAAGAACCAAAATAAACAGACCAGCCAATAGACAGACCGAAGGATCGAGAGACATACCGAAAGAGAGACGAACAAGAGAGTCAGAAGAACAGGCGGACAGACAGAAAGACAAACAGACAGACAGACAGACAGACAGACAGACAGACAGACAGAAAGACAGAAAGATAGACATGCAGGTAGACAGACATGCAGGTAGACAGGCAGACAGGCAGACAGACAGACAGACATGCAAGTAGCAGGCAGAAGGACAGACAGACAAATATGCAAGTCGACAGGGAGACAAAAGGATGACCTTGAGGTATGGCGAACAAGAAATACACAAGTACCCTGTACCCAGACACCCACCAAGTTTGAACGAACTTCGGAGGAAAGAATAAGTCGATAATGTTCTGAATTGATAGAATGCAACGACGTTATTAAGGAAGAAGAATCAATCAGCGACACAAAACATCAATTCCAAGCGCAAATGGGAAGCCAGCCAGTGAGCAGGCAATAATGGCACCCTTGAACTTAACCCTCAATAAAAACACATACCATCGAGCCAATAGAAGCTTTCAATCTCTGGCAGTTGGCGATATTTAAAGACCAACGGAAGCGAGGAGACGATCAAAGCACAAAAAGTCATTAAAAAACGTCATTCAACTCACTCGAGGGGCGTAAATTCAGTCCCCGAAGGGCCGGGAAATCACGCAATACTCCACTCACTTTGACTTGTCTTTCTGTACAAGCAGCGGCCATTTGTCCACCAAGTACGACCCGTCGCGCCCCATGGCTTTGACGCCGTTGACTTTCAAAAAAGTGGCGAGCGCACATCCAATCGCCGCCTGTCGGTCCGATCGATTCTCCGGCTCACCCGGGCTGGCCACCGTTATCGCTTCCAGATGACCGACCAAGACACGATCCATAACTTCGCGCATTTTATCCGGCGCATGCACTGCCTCCTCCAGCTCAATGTCAGTGAGGTTGTTGGTGAAGAGCGTATGCAAGCCTTGGATTCGTTTCTGTTGAAATTCCGCGAGCCGGGCTTTGATGACATGTAGAGCGATTAATCTGGCACTGGTGAAAACATCACGCAGAACGTCCTCACGATCAGGCTTGGCCAGGACCTCGTCGATCGCGTTGACAATGTCGATTGGATTCTTATCCCCACACGGCACATTATTCAGGAGATCCAGTGGGGAATTGGGAACGATGAAAGTGAAATGAATTTCAAAAGCCCATCGTAGGATTTCCTGAAAGGAGAACAAAACAAAGGCCCTCATTTGTTAGAACACATTTTGATTTGGTCGGACGTGAAGCTTAAGTCGACTTCCAAGTCTTTCAACACGATGTCTCCAATGGTTATCACCAATAATCAGGAGATGTTCATCTGCGAACGACATACCTTGGAAGTGCCTTTTGGGTAAATATCCGTAATGAGATGAAACAGCAACGCCACCACATCGTCACTCGGGGGTTGGAATAAGTAATTGATAAAGACCGCTAAATGCGGAAGACTCCGTTGCAAGGTAGAATAGTCCGAAAAAGGCCCCTGACTGATGCTGAAGCTGGTGTGCTCCTCCGCAGTCATCACATTCACTTGCCGGATCTGCTGCACTCGCAGGGGGCCGGCGGACATGCCGCTAAAAGATCCGGACTTAGGAACAACACGTTGACTGCTGCGGTGCAACGGTTGCTGACCATCGCCGGGGTAAGGCGGCGGCGGCGTACCGGACGGGGCCACAAAATCACTGACATCTTGGAGGGAATTATTGGCGTTACGACCACGCTTGACCGGTAAGGCAGGGGGTAACTCATCGGGAAAGCTGTTCTGCCGATGCAACTGATCCACCGTCACGATCTGATCAATCGACTGGGCTGACGTGAGCGCCATGCGGTTCACGCCGGCGTGCACGACTTCGGGATTGGAGCGCCGGCGGTGCAGTCCAGTCGGTGCGGTCGACGTTCGCGATCCACGAAAGCTGGCATCGTCCTGATAACCAGGTATCCGTTCGATTGGAGGAGGCGTCGGGGGTTGTGTGCGACTCTTCGGGCCTGAATGAAACAAGAATAAAACAATTAAAGATACAATAAATTTCATAATTACATACCCGGGGCAGAAAAAACCTGATTTTTAATCACCAGACCAGACAGCCAGACCGACCAGGCAGCCAGACCGACCAGGCAGCCAGACCGGTCGATCAGACAAAGCAATCGATCAATTTCACATCTACATCACGAATGGCACAAACGATCCTCATATGCTCATACCATTCGCTGGCGGTTTCTTCTGAACTTCTTCCACCGTGCTGAGCTCCCTCTGATGGTCCTGCCCGTTCGAATAGGCCGGATTCATGAGCTGATGGTTCCCATTGGTCGTAGCACCAGCAGCCGGCGGGATCGTGACTACGTAGGTTCTAAACACAGTCATCGCAACATGTGTCTCTGATTTTATTAAATCAACCACTCCAGTGTGGTTCTCATCAGTCACGAGTTTGCCGTTCACTTTGATGATCCGGTCGCCAGTTTGCAGGCCCGCCATGGCAGCGGAACCGTTAGGAGTGACGGATTGAACGAAGACGGGATTGTCCCCTGTTGACG
>LRSR01010764.1:0-14684 GCA_001579985.1 Hypsibius dujardini | reverse complement strand
AGACAGGCAGACAGGCAGACAGACAGACAGACAGACAGACAGACAGGTGGGCAGTCAGACAGGCAGGCAGACAGACAGACAGACAGAAAGGTAGACACGAAGATGAGTAGACCAAACAACAATGTGCACAAAATTGCGGCTTTGATTTCATATCCTTTACAAACAAAATATTTTAAGCGAAGAAGTTTTCCATTCCTATATCGTGAATAGCGGATCACAGTGATCGGTTTCAGTGAGGCATGTTTCTGATGGCATATTAATGACCTAATACCGTAAAGAGTAACGACCGATACCGAAAACCCCAAATACGAGAATGCCCCTGGCTTTGCTGCGTGCAACTGTCACCGACGGTTACATCCCGTTTTCCCTCAATATTGATGTAGGGTAAATGAAAAAGTAATCGAGTTAACAGGATGTGATGAGGCTGCCCCCCAGTCGATCAAAACTTTTGCACTATCCGGAAACCAGATTAATGCTCCTTGCCTCCCGGTCATTCCGTCCATTAACGCTCCGCTGTACCGTGCAAACATTATTCGTCCCGTCCTCCTTTCAAATTACAGAGTAACCTGCGCCGGCAGCCGAAACGTTGCCTACTTAATTGCTTCCTCTTCAAACTGGAAAAAACTGCATGCTTTAATGATGTGAACATGTAATTAGAGTGATACAAACGTGGCAAAAACCTTGTACTGACCGAATTAAGCACTTCAACTCGGAGGTTGTGTACAACAGTCATGCAACGAGTGTAATGGCTTAACTCGGTTAGCGCAAGATTTTTGACCCGTCTGTGGATATCAAATACAGAGTCCAATATATATGTGCTACTCGACCCTTGAGTACTCCAGATGAAAATTATGATGAAATTACACCTTCGCCTCGTTTACAGACGTACCGAGTCATCAACCGAAAAATGCCGCCTCGAAACCGAAACCGAAATCGAAATCGATCTCCCTCTGGATCCTCGTCTTCGTCTTCCAGCTCTGCAATGTCAGATAACGAGTCTGAAATAAATTCCACTCATGGAGAGTCTGCCCGGGCTAGGACTCCCACCAGTTCTTCCTCGTCCATGAAAAGGTGCGTTCTTTTTATTCATCAGATTTTTTATACAATTTGCGCCAAAAAAACCAACCGAAAGTGTCTTTAAAATTCAGTCTCATTTCGAGTCGGATGGCGCAAGGACCCTTGTGCTATGATAATGAATTACACTGCCGCTAAATCTTAGTTTTGTTGGTGTTTTAGCGGAGCCGTATATGAAAGCACCCTCAGACATTCGCAACTTACGCGACAGAAACAAAAGTACAGCTACTTGCAGGTTACTTGCAAACTTTTGATTTGACGTATCGTGAGCCGCAAGACTACACATGTTACAAAGTTTTAATTTCTCTAAGCAAAAACCGGCCAAAATCTGGTCGTAAAATGCAAAGAAATAGACTGTACTCATTTGGAAAGTATGTTTGAAAATTAAGACTGAAATTCGGCACAGTGGAAACTAAAAACAGGTGACCGACTGAATCAATCGAAGAAAACGACAACAAATCAAAATTTCTGGGCAACGAAATTCGTAATGCGTATACTGAGTTGATTGATCGATAAGCCGGTTTGAAATTTCCACCAGTCAAACAACGTGTAGTCTTGTTTGTCAAATCACACCAAATCAAAAGTTTGCAAGTAACTCGCAAGTAGCTGTCCTACAAGTTTTAGTATTTGCACAGTTGCGCACGGGAAAAATGTTCTCGCTAAACGGAACGTGATTCTGTTTTCAGGTCTGTTTCCTCCCGATCAGACAGCAGCTCCGGATCCTCGTCGAGCTCTTCCTCCTCATCAGACAGTGAGGGAAGTTCCCCCAGGTCCACACGCTCCACGCCCTCCAGGAGCTCGAGTTTATCGCGCTCGACGCCATCCCCGACTGCCTATTCTGCGGCGGGGCGTGCAGTGGTAATAGCTTTATCGCGGCGCGAAACACGAAGTCCGTCGTCCTCATCTTCCTCATCGTCGCTGAGCGAGAAGTCGTCAATTAGCGATGCACCGCTGCGAAACTCCAAACGGCTTAGGGACCCAAGCCCGGATTATCGGGACTCACGACGCATCACGAGGTACGCCATTTACATGGTGCAGCGGATGTTGGGATGTTGGGATGTTGAGTGTGCGCAGATTGATTTCGTATGGGTCTATTCGTATGTTGAGTGTGCGCAGGTTGATTTCGTATGGGTTTATTCGGATGTTGAGTGTGCACAGGTTTGATTGTGTTCGTATGTTGAGTGTGCACTATAATTGACTGACAATCAGGTGGTGCAGGGTTGTGTCGCACCGTTTGCCTGCTTGTCTTGTCTTGTGAGTTAATACGTCTGGGAACATGAGCCGCTGCTGATTATAACCAGACGTGCATTTGTTTTTCCAGTTCCCGTAAGCCGCCTGTGCCATTGTCAATGAAGGATCGGAACGACTATCGCCTACGTAGCGGGCGGTAATGTGAACTTGCCCCTGGCGGGAAACATGCTGAGCAGTAGTTCCTTTGTCCGTCGCTTGGGATGATCATTTGTTGGCGGAAATCAACAGCCTCTTTCAGTCATGTTTTTAGTTTACCGGTTTGTTGCCAATTGTGATTGTTGAGAATAAAAGAAATGGAAATAAGATCAATTTGACCGCAGTTGCTCGTTGTCCTGGAGAGAAAGGCCTTTCTGGTCCTGGAAAAACTGTAAGTAATGAACTTCTTAGCAACAGAATTTTCTACTTGAAGTTTTTTATGGTGTATTTGTCAGCGTGATGATCGGAGAAAAGCATACACAGTGGCGCGTCCTAAGGGGTGGCAAGTGGCAAGTGGCAATTGCCCCCCTCCTCATCCGAAATCGAAATAGTGACCCATGGTACCCCCTGACGTTTTTTAGAGTAAAAATAGCAAAATCATACCAATATATTTAATATATTTAATATTAAAAATCTTGCCCCGCCCCCGTACCGGAGGGTCTAGACGCGTCTATGAGCATACACAATAGGGTTCCCCATCGAGGTGTCTGCTGCTTATCCACCATGGAATCAGGTGGAAATGGGAAGCTATCGGCACCGTTTGCAAGAGGCTGTAATTGCAATTGTAATTGCTCATTGTAATTGCAATTGCGTCCCGTGGATTATCTTGTCAAGTGTGCCGAGTTGGGTCGGTTGTTTTGGTTGCTTGTACGAGTGCAAGTGATGTGTGTCCCGGGTACCTGGTAGTGAGAAGTGCGACATTTGCGCCCCCTGCTTCCCCCACTTAGCCGAATAAAAAAGCGATTTCGACGTTAGCCGAATTAAAAGTTTTACCCCGTCCTATGTCTGATTATTTTATAAATAAACAAATAAGATCATACTGTACAAGCGTGTTTTCTCAGTCAGCGAGCTCTCCCGGTACTGTACTGCCGCGATTAAACCGGTCAGTTTAGCCACGCCTCCGTCACACGCGCCTGTGTTGAGTGAGCTCACACACGCGCCTGTGTGTTGAGTGAGCATACACACGCGCCTGTGTGTTGAGTGAGCTCACACACTCACACACTCACACACAGGTCGAATGCGCTGCCCGGGTATAAAAACTGAGCTCACACACTCACACACTCACACAGGTCGAATGCGCTGCCCGGGTGTAAAAACTGAGCTCACACACTCACACACAGGTCGAATGCGCTGCCCGGGTGTAAAAACTGAGCTCACACACTCACACACAGGTCGAATGCGCTGCCCGGGTATAAAAACTGAGCTCACACACTCACACAGGTCGAATGCGCTGCCCGGGTGTAAAAACTGACCGGTTTAATCACGGCAGTACAGTACACATAACAATGTACGACATGTACTAGAATCAACATCCAGTCATAAGCTAAGACGAATAAGGTATCTCACCCAGCCCCGGTGGGAAAAAACTGAAAACTAACGGAATTAAACAAAAAACGTTCTATTAGCAGAACTGAAAAATCAGGTTAAAATGATAAAACAGAAGTGTTTACCGTAAGTTTTGAACTGAAGCACGGGAAGTCCGTTTGCCGTTTAGATCACGAAAGTAATCATAACACTCAACCCCAGATTCTCGTTCCAACGTAATCTCGAGGTGAACGAGGAATTCAGCAAACACCAGGAGCATCACCCGCGCCGGGCGCTGTCCGGTTCGGTGAAGAGTGGTACTCAGGTGGTTCAGCGGGACTTTCGATTGCGGTGGCACTGCGACCGCTGGTGCCTCCAGCTGTCGGTGATGGAGTGTTCACATTCAAAGGGCCTCTGGGTTCCGACTGCACAACATCATCGTACGTGGGAGGAAGATCGCACAGGGAGGGTGACTGCTTGTACGCCGGCGGTGGAGGATCCGACCGGGCGAATCCATGCAGGACGCCGTCACAATCTGGGCCGTGACCGCAGTGCCGTCCGTCCACTTCGTCGTACGCGTCAGGCCCGTAAGGATGTGCGTCAAAGGCCGATTCTGCAGAAAAAAACACATTACGATTCTCCAAAAATCAGAGCATTATCGAACAAGGACAAAATTTGTGGTACGCAAAATTACGTCATTTTAGTCTTTAAACTCACGATCAAAAGAAACGATCACCAGGCACGGTTAAAATGGTGACACTATGGTGATTTTGGGTTCAAATGGGATACGAATGACCGTGACTCATGTGCTAACAGCAGATTCACGTGGTCTTGAAACTTACGTCTGGCCAAAAGAGCACGCAGACGACGACTCCGGAGCCGGTGGATTGACAACATCAAGCAGACGAGTATCAAGATAGTAGTCATAGTGGTAAAACCCAGCCGAAGCATGTAATTGCCGTGTGGATCATCATCCTCGTGTCGCCGAAAGTCATCCCTTTCTAATGGGCGGAAGATACTCAAAGAGGGACCCGCGCAGCACACCCAGACAAAAATGAACCCGTACACGTACACGTTCAAACAGACAGACAGACAGACAGACAGACAGACAGACAGATAGGCAGACAGACAGGTAGGGAGACAGACAGACAGACAGACAGACAGACAGACAGACAGACAAGTAAATAAACTAGCAGACTGTCGAAGCAGACAGCTTGGAATATGGTGAAAAAAGAACTAGACGACAGGCAAATAAAAAAACGTGTACGGAGGAAAGAAAGATGGGACTAACCGATATGTGGCACCAGGTACGTGTCCCGGAACTGAGCGCCGATTTCGGAGTAGTTCTGCACTCCGTAGTGCAAATTCCGCCACTTCCGATCGAAGCACACAAACTTGCAGCACTGATCGGTGAAGAGCTTGCGTACGTCCCGGCAGTCGTGCGGCAGGGAGCAAACACTGGCGACGCACATCTGCGCTTCCCCATTGACGCAGTCACACTATTGGGTGGGCAAAGAAGGGCCAAGGTTAAGCCAACAACACATCGGCACACTCTCCGTCCTTCGATCAATCAGCTCAATTAATAGTCAAACCTCCATGCACGCGTCGGTTTCGTTCGGGATAAACTTTCCACCTTCCTGAATCCGATTTCCTTGATAGTCCCAGCAAAAGGTAACTTTTGAAATCCCTCGAGCTGCAATTGAAAGTATCCGTTTAGTACCTTATGCTCGCGATCTCAAGGGACAGCTAAACTCAGCTTCCCTCAATATGACCCTGCACTCGATTGAACGTTCAATCTGATTCACTCTTCTCTGATTGGCTCATTTCGCACAGGTTACTCCTTGTACTCGATCGATTGATTGTACAGTTGTGCTTTTCCGTATATTTGCCCCTACAGTGCTAATTTGGTGAACGGCACTGAATAGGCACGGTCTGGGTTGGTTAAAATTTACGGGTAGGGCAGAAAAGTGTCCCTTGAGATCGCGAGCATACGGTACTAGTAACTTGCAAGAAAGGTGGGACTCGGGTAGATCTTTTCGCAAATGGATTAATTGGCTTACATTTTTCACGCTCCCTCATTACAACACCCAGATCCGATCCAGCACCAGGTGCTGGTAAAGCGGACAAACCTAGAAGTGAAGTAGATCAGTAGTTTGTCTCAATTCGTCAATCAAGCAATACGGCCACGATCATCAATCAATCAATCCAGGGTGAATGTAATTAATCAACCAACGCAGATTAACAAAACTAAATAAACGATCAATCAATCAATCAATCCAGGGTGAATGTAATTAATAAACCAACGCAGATTAACAAAACTAAATAAACAATCAATCAATCAATCGAGCTTCATCACCGATAAGGCAGTGCGGCTGTTGTGCATCCCACCTGATTCCATGAAAATAAACGAAAGACATATCACTATCGGAGCGCAACCCATTGTGAACGCCTTTGCTCCGGTCATCGGGCTTGTAAAGAGAACGAAGTAGAATAGGAAGGAAAAGGGCACAAAATGGAGACTGGAAAGAAAAAGGAATCACACGACTCTTCCAATTACACTTCGAAAGAAATAAAACAGAATCAAAATGGTCGTATTTGACTGTTTTAAACCCGTGAGCAAGGTATTCCCTTCAACATGACGGAAATCAAATGATGACGCAGGTCATCCAGGGCAGGATAAGATTGGATTCAAGGAGAAAGGCAGCCTTCTTCCCCGGAAAAGATTTCTAAAAATAAATGCGTCAATGAATGAGTCACCCATAGCCGTACGGTCGTAAAAATCTGGGCCGTGTACTAAACCTCGTGGGGAATGGGGCATGGGCGTGTAGGCACATGGTCGGAAATGTCCCAAAGCGAATACCGCAAATTCATTTTCCAACGCACAAATTTCTCTCATTTCTAGCCGTTTTTCTCTTCCCTTACCATCCCTCGCAAGCGGATATTCTGATTGTTCAATACCGTCAAAAATGTTCCGCATTCCGAAGAACCCCATCGTCAAGCTAATTTCACAGGTAAAGACACTGTCAGTGGAAGATATCTGAAGAACTCCAAAGAAGATTTCTAAAATGATGCAATACTCCTCGCCGGTGACGTATTTTGCTCTACCACATGTTATTATCCTTTATTTTTTCTTCCTGCAATAGGAAATTCAGAGCAAATCCCCACTGGACTTGATCTATGGAGCGGGGAGGCGATTTGCGTACGTAATTATGAACGTTTCACAGGATGGGAATTGCCCCAAGATTTCAAAGGGTACTCTGAGGTCTACGCTCTGGCTTTACTGGTTTCTAGATCCAAGGATGCCCCTCAGGTGAAGGGTGCCGTTATTGGAATTGATCTCGGCACGACCAACTCATGTGTGGCCGTAATGGAAGGCAAGGCGGCCAAGGTGCTGGAGAACTCAGAGGGATCGAGGACGACTCCATCTGTCGTGGCGTTTACCCCGTCCGGGGAGCGACTGGTGGGCATGCCGGCCAAACGTCAAGCGGTGACAAATCCGAAGAACACTTTGTATGCCACGAAACGGTTGATTGGGCGGAAGTTTGAGGATCCGGAAGTGCAGAAAGAGTCGTAAGTGCAGTCCAATGATTTTAACAGCTAGATTCATGAATGGGCGTTCAGTTGATTTATTGATTGGTGCAGTGATTTATTGATTTGGTGCATCAATTGACTTATTGCAGTGCAGCGTTCAGTTGATTTATTGATTGGTGTAATGATTTATTGATTAGTGCAGAGCAGCGTCTAGTTGATTTATTGATTGGTACAGTGCAATGAGTCTGTATTCGTGCGCTTACAATTCGCTAGACTTTACGTCTTTCATTGGTTGATTCATGAGCTCTTGTGATCTTCGTATTTTTATTTATGTGAAACTGATTTTTTATGCAACATCGAACATCGGGATTAATCGCTAGATTTTTATTGTTTTTTTTTGTTTTCGATTGGTGTTTCAACATAGTTGAAAGGTAACTTGTTTGCCTTCTGTCAGCGGTTGTGCTGCTAGATTGATTGTTCGGCTTGATTGTTTGTTCGGCTAGATTGATTGTTCGGCTAGATTGATTGTTTGGCTAGATTGATTGTTCGGCTTGATTGATTGTGCTGCTTGATTGGTTGTTCGGCTTGATTGATTGTTCGGCAGTGCACCATATTCTGTGGTCGTTTGCTCGCTTGATTGTTCGATGAATCACTCGAAAGTAGTTAGTGTCGGATCCCTTTTGTGTTAGTAGTAAGCAGAAGCATGATACTGTAACCAAAGGCAAATTCCAGGACTGGCTCTGCAATAACCAGTTCAGGGCCGAACCTTTGGTAAATTATTGTCACCGAATTTACCCGCGACTGATCTGCTTGGTCTGCGGTTGCAACCGGTGTCTCAGGCCTATTTTTTTACGTACTTGTCCTCAGCCGAATAAATAACTAAATGCAGTTTAAATGTGGCAAAGATAGATATTATATGAATTCGAGCCCCGCAATGTGCAACTTCCTTTGTACAGTAAATAGCGTTTATATTACTGTAGCAGGATTCTATAGTGTGCTGATAGGACCTGATTTCTCTCTATGCGAGTAGTAATTGTTGAGATTGATTATTGTATCTCTGAAATGACTTTGCGTAAATTCTTGATGCGACCTACGGGCTTATTTTTAGTAATTCGGACATGTGATTTTTGTCCTGCAGAAAGGTCGTTTCTTACAAGATCGTCAAAGCCACGAACGGTGACGCCTGGGTCGAGGCACAAGGCAAGATGTACTCCCCCAGCCAGATCGGTGCATTCGTCCTGATGAAGATGAAGGAAACTGCAGGTGAGTAAAATACACGTGGCAAAAACCTTGCACTGACCGAATTAAGCACTTCAACTCTACAGCTATGTGTAATAGCCATGCAACGAGTGTAATGGCTTGACTCGGTTAGCGCAAGGTTTTTTCCACGTGTGTATTTAGACTGGATTCGCGCTACGAATTTGGATCATCGACCTTGACTATGCGATATTTTACGGTATGGTCTCCCATCTGTTGCAGAAAACTATCTGGGCACTAGTGTGAAGAATGCCGTCATCACAGTTCCGGCCTACTTTAACGACTCACAGCGTCAAGCCACGAAGGACGCTGGTCGGATTGCCGGCTTGAATGTCCTTCGAGTAATCAACGAGCCCACGGCTGCGGCTCTCGCATTCGGAATGGACAAAACCAAGGACCAAGTGTAAGAGTTCAGAAAGTAGTCCTTTTTTTGTTGGAGGACAATGTGGGAAGAGTTGTCGCTGTTGGTGTTGAGCAAGGGGTGCTGACGGAAATTGCAGTAACTGGCTTCTTAGAGCGCCCCCTTCAGGGTCGAAACTTGGGCCAATGAAGGAGGTTTCAGCGAAAACTTTTTTATCGCTCTTTCTTTCGTTGCAGGATTGCGGTGTATGATCTCGGTGGCGGAACCTTCGACATTTCCATCCTGGAGATTCAGAAAGGCGTCTTTGAGGTGAAGTCAACGAACGGCGATACCTTCCTGGGAGGTGAGGACTTTGACACTGCTCTCCTCCAGTGGATTGTGAAGGAATTCAAGCGAGAGGTACATTGATTGGTTTCTTATACTCTGGTTTGTATCTGTCGTGATCGTATTGCGATGGTGAGATTAGATTGTGTTATAAAAAGACAATCATTTCTTTTGATTTTTAGCAAGGAGTCGATATTACGAAAGACAACATGGCCATGCAACGTCTCCGGGAAGCTGCAGAAAAGGCGAAATGCGAGCTCTCCTCTGCCCTCCAGACCGACATCAATTTGCCTTACCTCACCATGGATGCCGGCGGCCCGAAGCATCTTAACATGAAGCTCACCCGTTCCCAGTTTGAAAACATCGTCGATCCTCTGATCAAGCGAACACTTGGTCCGTGTGAGAAGGCCATTAAGGACGCCGAAGTCAGCCTGAACGATATCGGCGAAGTCCTCCTCGTCGGCGGTATGACTCGAGTCCCTAAGGTTTGTACACTTTAGGTGGGGGGGGGGGTTGATGGGATCCAACGACAAATTCCAGAACCGATTTTTATAGTCAGTTCAGGGCCGAAACTTTGGTAAATTATGCCGCACCGAATTACCCGGGATTGATTCTTTTCATTCGGCGGTTGCAACCGGTGCATCATCGTTCTTTCGCGTTGGTTAGGTTCAATCAACCGTTCAAGACGTCTTCAAGAAGCAGCCGAGTAAGGCCGTCAATCCGGACGAGGCCGTGGCTATTGGAGCAGCCATCCAGGGCGGTGTCCTCGCTGGTGAGGTGACGGACATTCTGCTGCTGGACGTGACGCCCCTCTCGCTGGGCATTGAAACCCTGGGTGGTGTGATGACCAAGCTCATCAACCGAAACACCACCATCCCCACCAAGAAATCTCAAGTGTTCTCCACCGCCGCGGACGGGCAGACCCAGGTGGAGATCAAAGTTTACCAGGGAGAGCGTGAGATGGCCGCCGGTAACAAGATTCTCGGGCAGTTCCAACTTGTAAGTCGTAGAAGCTTATTGCATTGGAAATGCCTAGAGTGATCAGGTCGGTGTGAATCTTTTCCGCTTTATTCTAAAATGTTGGTCACTGGCAGATTGGAATCCCTCCTGCACCTCGTGGAGTACCACAGATTGAAGTGACATTCGACATTGATGCCAACGGCATCGTACACGTCTTTGCACGTGATCGCGGCACCGGGAAGGAGCAGCAGAGTGAGTATTGCTTGCCGTTGCGGCCTGCCCCGGGGTTGGGTTGCCTTATTTTGGGAGATTATTTTGACGTCCCTCTGTGTTTGGACAGTCGTGATCCAGTCCTCGGGTGGTCTCAGTAAGGACGAAATCGAGAACATGATTAAGAAGGCGGAGCAGTATGCCGAGGAGGACAAGAAACGTAAGGATGTGATCGAAGCCGTCAATCACGCCGAGGGAATTGTCCACGACACTGAGGCCAGGATAGAAGAGTTCAAGGATCAGCTCCCGGCTGATGAGGTACACCTTGGGGCTTGCCCTTTGTCTGTCTCCGGTGTCCTAATCATGTTGGGTTGTGTGTTTGTGTTAGGCCCAGAAACTGCGAGAGCAGGTTGCCGCTGTCCGCGAGAAGCTCGCAAACAAGGACAACGAGACGGCAGAGAACATTAAGAGTGTCACCAACACCCTACAGCAAGCCTCGTTGAAGCTGTTTGAGATGGCATACAAGAAGGCAAGTTTATGCGATTGCTGTGTAACACGGCCTGTGTTGTGTGATGTGTTGTGACGTTTGTTGGTAATTAAGCCGCTTTGTGGGTGTGGCAGTCACCGCCCTCCAGGTCCTGGTGTGATTGTGTTACTTTTCGTTCCAGATGGCCGCTGATCGCCAAAGCAAGGAAAGCGGTGGTAGTTCCGGTTCGTCCAGCTCCGATTCATCCTCCTCAACGGACGGCCAGCAGGACGCTGCTGACTCGGAGAAGAAGAAGCAGGAAGGACAACAGTAAACGGTTGCGATTGCTTGCTTGCGTGTCACGTGCTTGATCCTACATGACGGACCGACAAACGCTGTTTCTGATTTTGTTGCTGAACTGTTATTCACTGTGTGATGATATTTTTACTGCTGCGAGAGTATCTTCTCGCCGCCGCACATGGTGTGTTTCTTTTTTGTTTCTCGCAGGGGTAAGCGGGGGGATTTGGTGGGTTGTTGGTCGGTGTGCCTACGTGCAAACTTATTACTGTCGGTACTTCTTCTTAGTGTTTTACTCACAACCAAAGTCGGAGCAGGAATTGGGATATTAAAACAAGAAATGCTTAACGCTGATTGTTCTGCGAGGTAAACAATCATACAATCATACGAAAAATAGTGAAGCAATGGGCAGAGGACCACTACGGCTTGCGTGGATGTGGCGAGCAAGACTCATTTAACTCGGCTGGTAGAGCGACGATTCTGATGCTTCTTGTAGCACTCCAGGCTGCACAGCGCTAGGCCCGTCTTTGAACATGAATAACGCCTGGCATTTTTGCATCCCGAAACGCCACACTTCACAAGGAGAGGCGCGCTAAATGGAGAACGGTGTCACGGAAGGAGTTCACATTTTGAACCGATCGAATGGCCTGGTAAAGTAGTAATTACCTTATCGGGGCCATACGCTGCATTGTGAGAGCTCCTTCAGGGTAGAACACAGTCGTGCCTTGCTGACTGATCACGTATTTGACCATTTGTCTCGAGGCATTCCCCTCCGGTTTTCCTCCCTTTTTATTGCTGGGAGCCTTGTGCAACAACTTTTGCACTGTTTCGGTCTGGAACGAATCAAACCGGATAGGAGTGAGTACTCACCGGTATTTCCGTCTCGCGGTACGGTGGACCAATGCTTTATCACTCTGTCGCCTTGCCTATCTAATTTCAACTGATCACCAACTAACTTTGAGTTCTTCTCTGCGTTCCGCTGCTTGAATGCGTCTCTTCTTATTGCGCTCCTCCTTTTTCTCCAGATAATCTGCTGGTGGTGTTTTTGCACGAGGATCTACACAAGCAAAAGAACAATCACGTACAGTACGTAGAGTCATTATAAATGTATCTGTGCATGTGTGTCTGTGTCTGTGCCTGTCTGTGCCTGTCTCTGTCTGTGCCTGTCTCTGTCTGTGCCTGTCTCTGTCTGTGCTGTTCTGTGCCTGTCTCTGTCTGTGCCTGTCTGTGTCTCTCTGTGTCTCTCTGTGTCTGTCTGTGTCTGTGTCTGTCTGTGTCTGTGTCTGTGTCTGTCATATGGCGGCAAGAGACTAGGCAACAGTTACCTTCCAGTTTGATGAGATGATCTTCGGCACCGTATAGCTTTGCCCGCTATCAAAACAACAGAACAAGTCAGCACACGCGTACCACGAAGGAAGGATCCAATTACCGACCTGGCGTGCGGTCAACCGCCGGTCACCCGATAGGGACGCATCGCCTTCTTCAGGGAAGACGCTGCTGCTTTCATTCGCATCAGTGTTCCGTTCAGCCTCCGGCAGGACTTCCGCAATAGGTTCGTTCTTTTTTGATTTTTTGGTTTTGCTGTTTACCGTTTTCAGTAACTTTGTCTGTTTGGGACCTACAGCACCGCAAAAATATTTTTCAAAGTTATGCCAAACAAGCCTGAACTATAGATGGCAAACCTGATTTTGAAGCCGATGTTCCTTTCATTTGATCATCCGTAGAGTCGCTTTCTGCGACACTGAGGACACTCCTAATGAAAAAACAAACCATGATTTAGGTGTTGAACTCATAACAGTTTTGCTTCTCTGACCATCTCCCCTCGTCCAACTGCCTGTTTGTATGAATACGTAGAGCATCATTCAAGCACCGACTGCAGCACCGATTAGGAACGGAAAAATTTCTTACTTAGGCACGCGAATCTTCAATTTCGCCAATTGCTTAGGCGACGGGCTATCATTCAGATCATCTTCGTCATCTTCTGTCAAAGACGTTTCAGTTGTCGCTTCCGCGTATTCCTCCTCCGATGGCACAGACGAATCTTCTTGCACGAAATCATCATCCTCTGCTGCCTTGTTACTTCTCGTCCGATTACTCAACAATTTCCCCTTTTTCTTAGCATCGTTGCCCCTCCCCGACTTTTTCCTAGTTGACGAACCCGAAGAAACGTCTCCTCCGGTCAAAGACGCATCCGAGCCCCGCTTGCCCTTCACCTTCCGGGGTACTTTATCCGGAGTGGCGAAACCAAAAGCATCTAGCACTGCTTCTGGTGTGGAGTCTTCAGCGACGGGCGCTCCGCGAAGCCGTTTACTTTGTGAACCACCTAAAACATGTATCACGGTCCATAATTCTGCCTGTAATTTCTCTAGTCACCAGTCGTCACCAGTCATCACCAAATATTTGACACATCAATCAATCGATCGTAACCGCAGTATCAGGTGAAGAGCTCACACGATCATAACATCCATCGATTAAGCAAGAGAGACCTCATATTACATCAATCAAATTAAGCATTGCTGATTAGCACCCGAAAATGAAGTGTGTGCCATGGGCCCTTCCCGACACAACAAATCAAATTTCCATCACACAAAAAGATGATGAACAATTGTCTACAGTCGAGCAATCAAGCGATCGAGCAATCAAGCGATCGAGCGATCGAGCAATCAAGCAATCGACCACACTCTGACATTCCCCAATCAATGGACGTTGGACAATTTCGGTTAACAGAAATGAACGAAGTAACGATCTTCGAATATTATCAGACTTTGAAGTTTGAATTACTATTTCTAATAAGTTAGCTCGCAATCGTAGGAAAAACACACTAAGGAAAAAGACAATCCTACCCGTTGATGGCAGCTCCGACGACGGGGTCTCTTTTCGCTTGCCCTTCCCGATAGCCACAAACGCAACCGCTTTCTCCGGCGCGCCCTCGGTGTCGTCTTGCAGTGCTTCCAACATCCTCTGCGACGGTTTACGGATGCGTTTTTCGGGAGAATTATCCGTGGTCTGGGGCGGGGAAGTTGGAGATGCTTCGGAGGTTGAAGGGCCGGAGGACGCAGCGGGTGCTGTTGATGCCGTCTCCGCCGATTGCTTCGATGAGCGTGAAGTTCGATGCAAAACCATAGTGATTGATGGACGAGGCATGGCTTCCGCTCTCGGTAGGCCGAGGTAGTGGAATTTGCGTTTCCAGGGGCAGATTCCAGTTCGACTGGCCGAATACCTTTCCCGTGAATGGAGCGTGAATGATGTTGTTGTTGTTTTCAGCTTTGCTTGATTGAATGGCTGGTTTGACTTTGACTGGTTTGCTGGTCACATACTGGATGGACCGGACTGTACGAAGCGCAGTCGGCTAACTCGGTCAACTGAACCGAACAGTCTTCCTTGTTTATTGTTTTCTTTTTCGATTTTTAAATCAGCTGTCTAGCCACCTGTTCTTCGATTCTCGTACACATC
>LRSR01010763.1:0-23814 GCA_001579985.1 Hypsibius dujardini | reverse complement strand
GCATATTTTTTTTACCAGCGAAATGAAAAAAGAAATGGTTAGCCCGTCAAATGAGCTCCTTTAAATGCTATTGTAATTCCAAAAGGGATTATCCCCTAGCAAGTATAATTTATATTCCGAAACAGAAGTATCCCCTTCCCCCCTCCCGCAAAATGTTTGTTACGCTTCGACTTTTTCATGCATGTAATTAGCCATTGAAGTTTAGTCCGATTATATATTCATAGGCACAGCATGGTATAATTGGGCATTGGGACTCGGTCTGGCGGTTGGCATCACTATGGCAACCGTCGTCGGAATGGTCCTATGGTGGGATAGTGAATATGATTATCTCATGATCACATAACGAAACTGTGAAGTTCCGTATTAAAGTTTTAAAAGATATCTCCCCGTAGGTTAAGAGAACTGTCCAAAGGGAAGGAAGTTTGGAATCTGGATCCATCATTGCTGCACTATCGTGAGATTGGCACCAGACGTCGTCACAGTGCGGTCTTCGGCTTTCGGTCAGGTCGCACTTGCTCCTACGTCGTCTTTAATCGGCCAGTTTGCGCGGGAGCCATGTACAGTGGATCACTTTTTTAATTAATTAACGCGCAGAGCTATACGCTGCAGTGAAGAGGTTGGCATATAACAGGCATATGACACATACTGTACGAACCAAAACCATAAACGCTGCAAACTCCAAATCAATTTTTTTTGCGCCGTCACGTTCGAAAAAAGACATGTTGAAACAGGAAACAAACGAGGCGAACATAGTTCAGTGTCGTGGAATTTCTGAAAAGATTTCGAGTTATGCCTCGGCGTTTTTTTCTACTGGGTTTTTAGTTAATAATCGGTTATGTTTTTTTATATTTCCACGGTACATGTGTTAAAAAGTCACAATACTTTGGAGCCATGATAGGAGAACGTCTTTTGGCGTAACCTCAAACCAGTCCATGATCGAGTTCGTTGTCCGCCACAAGAAAGTGCTAGGTCATCGGAAAACTGAGTTTGCTCCTCTTGTTCCAGCACTGATTGGTAACTCCAAATCGCATCCAAGCAAATGATCTACAACACGTGCACAGACATGGACAGTTTATGCAACACATGCATTAGGACTGTTTAGTCATTGGCCCCTAGGTGAGCCCAATGAGACCTTACTGTTGACGATCTTCAGAGGGAACCCCAGAATGTTTTCTCTTCTTATTTTACTAGTAAAGCTATAATCATAATTATTTTCAAAATTTATGTGATCGGTCAAGCTCTAAAAACTTCTTTTTGGCGGCAGAATTCTAAAGTTGGGAAAACACTGGAAGATTTATTTTTTCCTGATTTTGAATGTAAAAACATCAATTTTTTGAATTTGTTAAACTTAAATGAATGATATTTCAGAAATAACGCATATCTCCGCCCCTTAACGTCCAAAAAATATTCTGCTAGCGGCAAACAATTTTAAAATGAGCTTTAAAATGGAGAGTGTCAAAATGTTTGACATTAAAATATTTCTTAAAATTAAAGTTTTTACGGTCAAAATCAAGGGAAATGGAATCTTCCAGTGTTTTCCCAACTTAGAAATTCTGCCAAAAAATGTTCGAACCCTGACCGATGAAATAAATTTTAAAATCATTATAATCTAGAATACAATGCTGATCCAGTTAGAGCCATAAATAAAGAGTGATAGCAGAATGGCTCTAACTCGGTCAGCCTCATATTCTGGCCGTATGAATGTTGCAGCCTTCTTCTATGTGATGGTGGACATATACATCGCTTGACCCAGCTCATTTGGGCACTTTGGGTTCCAGCATTGTATACGGCATGTATGTTGTATTTCAATTTATGTCTGATCAATGTTTCGTGGTGAATTTGAAATTTAACATTTTTCATAGCAAAAAACAATTATCCGTTTCAATTCAAATACCAAGGCCACCGCGACAGTCAGCATCACGATGCCCATGATAACTCCAAAGGCTCGCATTTTGGGGTTCTTTGTCTCACCGCTAGCATACTGTAGACAATCGTGACGATGCTCAGACACGCAAACACTTGGGCAAATGAGAGGAACAAACCGTAAAATTTATATGCACAAAAAACAATCCTATCGATCAGATAAATTCGCTGAATTTATAAAAGAACTCCTAATCAACGAAACTCAGATAAAAAAGAATTCAAAAAAAAAAGGTTAAACCGGTGGAAAACAAAGTACATAATACGGTGAAAAACAAAGTATATAGCACGAGAAAGCACAGTATGGGCACTGCTTGCACGAACTAGTGCAAAATCAACAATGGAATAAATATGAAAGATAAAGAAAGAATATATGATCACAATATAATATATAAATACCGGTGTATATATTTATATTCAGTATTGTGAAAACAAATTAGACCGGTTGATGATGCTTGTTGGGGCGAGGAGCAATTATGCATTCTATTTGTATTTATTTAATGCTTGACTTGTCTTAAAAGTTGTGTATTTACTCGCAATAAAAATATGTAATTGGAAATCTCTCAAGTCATAAAGCTATTCCCGACAATTTTTTCGGAACTGCCTTAAACGAGGCATTGATCGCGTTTGCTGTCCTCCGGTGGAGCATGGTAGACCACCTGGAAGCCGTTATTTCTTCCTTCTTGCCCCAGCGCGGACCAGTAGCTCCGAATCGCATCCAGGCAGACTGCCTACAGAACACATCTCATCCAGTAATCATACGAGACGCGCTACGCTAACTTGTCCAACTTGTCGCAGAAGGAAAAGTACTACTCACCTCGAGAATAACATGCAGGCTGATGAAAACCATGTACAGAGGATGAACCACTTGATGGTACTCAGTGACTCATATTCACACCTGTACGGGGCGCCTTATCTGATTTTCCAATCTCATAAACCCAACACGTGCTCCACTCAATTTCACATATGTGATAAATTTCTTGTCTCATTTGGATGCAAATATGGGTCGTAAATTAGATTTGGGTCTGAGGGAGTCTATTTTGACATTGGTCAGTTTGAAATATTCATCCAGACAAATTGTGGAAGCATTGAAGGTCAGGAATATCGTTGTTTCTCAGAGAGCGGTATTTAATCTCATCAGAAAAAATAACAACAAGAAAGCCGGAAGTGATACTGCACCGTCATCGGTGAAACCCCGTGGCTCCCCGAAACTCCGAACTCCTGGTCTGGTGGCTGCCATTGAAAAGGACCTCTCAGGACCGAATCCGCTGACCCGTTCTGCATTATCCTAAAAGTGCGGTGTGTCGGCTACAACTATTGCTCGCGTGGTTAGCCAGGATTTGGAGGGGAAGGTGCGAAAAAAGTGCCGTGTTTATGCCCTATCGAACAAGCAGGTTAAACAACGGGTGGTCCGAGGCCCGAGGTTCCTCCGCTACACCAACGGCCGTGAGTGGAAGAATTTTGTTACCATTGATGAGGCCTGGGTGTATCTGACTGACGTTAACGGGATCCGGAAGATTTACTACGAGTTTCGGGGAGAACGGAGTCCGGAAAGTTGGACCAAATTCTGGAAGGAATCTCACCCCAAGGGCGTCATGTTTGTGGTCGGCGTTTGTTCCGGTAGAAAAACCGCGTTCCGCTTCGTCAAACCCGGAGCGAAAATCAACAGTGAGCACTACATCCAACATGTTTTGAAGCCGCTTTTCAAGAACGACATTCGGAAACTATTTTCGGGAGAGCTTATCAACAAAGTCGTCTTCCAGCATGACAGTGCTTCAGCGCACTCTTCCGGAATCACCCAAGAATAGCTTCGAAATTCTGGAATCAAGTTCATTCCGAAAGAGCAATGGATGGGCAACAGCCCTGATCTGGCCCCCATGAATTTCTGTGTGAACGGTCTGTTTAAATGGAAGTTGTTTGACCAAGCTGCCAGTACAGTGGCAAGTTTGGACCGGGTTATGCGATAGGTGTTGTCGAATTTGGATCAAAGTAAAATTAATAACGCTTTGCGATTGTGGCCAAAACATGTTAAACTCATGATAGAGAGGCAGGGGCTTCAAATTGAGCATGTTTTGAAAAATTCGAAGTGAAATTGTGCACGCGGGAATTTATTAAAAACTGAGTACCATCAAGTGGTTCATCCTCTGTAGATAATGAGAAAAGTGCGAGCGACTGCAAGAGCTGCATTCATCTCCCGCATAAGCTACACACAAAAATCAGAGTCCAAGGCTCACAATTGAGAGACAAAGCCAGTTTTTTTGCCGTTCCACAACGGATGGCAAGAACTGGCATTTTTCACATATTTCGTCCTTGGGACATGATTTTCAGGGGAATCCAGAAGATCATCGCTTTATTTTATAAAACTAGTATAATATGTAGTATCGATTTATAAAATTAACAAGCATTTTATTTCAGCTCCAGGGGCGGAGCTACGGATCACTCTCGAGTGGAATTTCAGAAATGACTCCTACCTCTGCAGCACGATATTGAGAACGTATTTTGCTAATTCCATTGAACCCCAAAATGAATTTAGAATGGGTTAATTGCAGAAGTTGTGAAATCAGATCCCTTTTTTATCGGAGTTTTTACAGTCAAAATCGAGGGAAATTTAATGTTCCAGTACCTTTCGGACATTGAAAATTCGCCAAAAACCATTTATTGAGGCCCCAATGGTAAAATAAGTTCCATATATCATCAACAATTTTTAGTTAATTTTGAAAACATGAAGTGAAGATATTTTGCATCCATCCTAAAAATTGTCCAAAGTTAGTCTGAATAAACCTTTTAATTTAAGTTTGCCTAACTCAAAGCAGTTGACTAATGATAGTGTCTTAATACCTTTTGGCATTGCTCTCTCTAGTATAAGTAACACGTTTAGCTTACTTTCTGCAAATTTAGCAACCAAGCTCTCATGTTTATAAATTATAATACTTTATTTGCTTATATAAAGTTTGGAGCCTGAGAAAATTGATACTCCTGATAAAAAAGAGTGCAAATTAATAACACATTTAACTGCATTGATACGTTACTTGTGGAAGTAATACTTGGGATAATTGTTTTCAGTTGGACGATCTCGTGATGAAATGGGAGTGGCAAAAATTATTAAACGGTTATTTTTTGAAGAAGAGGACAACTAATTTTGGAATAGTAATTTGGAGCAGATACTGTGTGTGATTTGGATTTGGGTTGACTTTTTTAAGGTTTTTACGGAACAAAAGACATACCCGCTTCAATCCGAAGACCGAGCCCACAGCCAGAGCGAACAGGACCACTACGAAAATGATCTCGAAAGCCAGCATGCCAGCGCTCTTCGCCGCATCGCTGGTGATGTTGTAGATGATGCCGACGATACCCAGACATGCGGACACCTGATGACAAAACATTGCGTAGAGTTTTATTATACGATCCAAAATTTAATTTTTACCAAAAAATAAGGGGCTAGTTAACCCTCTGGTAACCAGGTGTTTTGGGTATACGGATAGAACCGGGTCTAGCAAACTTTGCTAGATTGGGGAAAATGCTGAATGATTCCTTGCAAATCCTAACGGAATCGTTTGGAAAATTCCCCACAACCATCAAATGTAACCGTTTCAGTGGTGGCGAGAACCGTGGTGCCGCTGACGAAGAATGGAAAAAAAGCCGTCAAATGAGTGACTACACCCTTACGAAATGTCAGTTACACGTTAATCGCAGTGGTTACTCGCCGTGGTAGCGCAGCGAATCAATAGGCAGGGTTCTAACCTTTTCTTAATGGTTACTAATTTTTTAACTCCACTTGTATTCACTCGAATGTTGCAATACCAATATTACTAGATGCCCTAAAGACTAGTTCCAAGTCCCTTATTCTTTCGATACTGCGAAAAAGCATGTCGATACGTGGGATTGGATTTTGTTCGGGTGGTCCAAGTGTTAGCAAGATGGTGCTAAGTAGGTTCCTACCCCTTTGAAAAGTTTTTTTCAAAATTTGTTTTTTGAATCTGAATAAATATGTGGTAATAAAAATATCAAAGCAAAAAAACGCGAACGAAAAAACCCAAAACTCGCGCTGAAAACTGAATGCGATCGTCAAATCTAGCAAGTGCATGCTGGCTGGTTTTCAGAAAGTTACTACAGAAGCTTGAGCCAGCCAAATTGGGACAGTTTCGTTTTTGCCACTTAGCGTAAACACGAGACCTTGCGACACCCATCTCACCGATGCGGCGTGCAGGTGTGAAACAAATAAACAGTAAACAACAAACTGACACACATTCATTTGCAAAATGCCTGCTCAAATTAATTCTGAAGTGAAAGGAGCCATTTTGATGGGGTACCAAAACGGCGACTCGTGCCGTAAAATATGCGGAAAGCTTCTTGAGTTGGGCAAGACTGCCGGGAAATCTATTGTGAACCGGGTTATTAGGGATTTTAAAATGGAGCAGGAAGGAGCAACGAAGCCTGCAAAAAAGCTGGGCACCAAGATGCTGCCATCTGTGCGCACGACGGAAACAATGAAAAATGTGGGAAAACTCGCCTTTCGGCCCGATTCTTTTACAATCCGACAAATTATGCAGCAGTTAGGACTCTCTTACGGCACAGTGCGGCAGATTAATGCCAGGAGTTTGGCCGGGAAGAAGCGCTGCAAGACGAAGACCCACCACCTGTCTGACAAGCAAGTTGCGCAACGGGTGTTGAAGGTCCCGAGCCTGCTGGAGCACATCAAACGAGGTAAGTGGAAGTACATCGTGTTGATTGATGAGGCATGGTGTTAAACGTCCCATGTAAACGGTCGGAGGAGAATTTATTATAAATTTCGAGGGAAGGAGAGCCCCCAAAGTTGGTGAAATACTGCCGACAAAAGTACCCTAAAGGAGTCATGTTTGTCGCTGGGATTTCCGCCAAAGGCCCGACTGCCATCCGATTTGTTCCTCCTCGCACTTAAGTGAATTCTGACTTCTACGTGAAGCATGTGCTCAAGCCCCTTTTCAAAAAGAACATTCCCGAGTTCTACGGGAAGCAGGCGAAGTCGGTGGCCTTGCATCATGACAGTGCTGCTGCGCACACGGCGTTGACCACGGTCTGGTTCTTGCAAAACAACAACTACCGATTTATTCCTGCAGCGGATTGGTCTAACTCCCCAGATTTGAGCCCGATGGATTATTCCATCAATAGGATTTTAAGAGACGTTTGTGGAAACATAAGACCGAAAATCTTGCTGGTTTAATGCGGGCAATGAGACGGGAGTGGTCATAGATTAGTGTTGATTTGTGTGTTCGAACTCTTAAAACTTGGGAAAAACGAGTCCGTATGGTGGGCAAAAACCACGGCTTACAGATAAAACATCTTTTATAGATTTTTGAGTGGTGCAAGTGCTCAATAAATTGGTATGGCCGAACTGTCCCAACTTGGCTGGCTCAAGCTTCTGTACAAAAAACGTTTCAATTTTTCTCTAGTGGTCTTAGCATTTTGGTTTTTCATTTAAACGTG
Source organism: Hypsibius dujardini (assembly GCA_001579985.1). Taxonomy (NCBI): domain Eukaryota; kingdom Metazoa; phylum Tardigrada; class Eutardigrada; order Parachela; family Hypsibiidae; genus Hypsibius; species Hypsibius dujardini. The sequence goes on along the minus strand of LRSR01010763.1, from coordinate 16,431 downwards.
AGAGGTTTAAATGATTAAATAGGGTGGTTTTAGTTATATGTGTTTGGTAGTCGGGAGGTCGAGTCAGCCGCGGCAAAAATTTCAACTTGACATAGCGCATCATCCCGAATTTAGAGTTTAATGAAGGCAATTTTCTTATCGCTTCTGGTAAAGAGCTTAATTGTTTTTATTTAATGGTGCCTTTTGGTTTAAGTGAACGTTGTTAAATTTTTTTTCAATGTTAATGTTTTTGTTTAAATTTCAAATTAAACGTCAACTTCTTTCGTTTAACGGTGCCCATGAAAGTTCATTTTAAACCAATCATACCAATCATAAACTAATCATAATGTGAAGGTTAGAGTTCATGTTTAACGTTGAACTTTAACGTTCTAATTTGATGCAAACGCTGTTTAGTGATGTCGCCAGATTTCTAGTTTGAATTTAATGTGCTTACTAAGGCACTAGCACGGCCCGACATTACCGACATTACGATTAACTTTAATACAAACTCCAGCGTAGTATTAAACTGAATTATTAAAACTTTCAAATGTAAAGTAAAATTTAACTTTAGCCTAATACCTATTTAAACTAAACATTTTATGACTAAAAACAAAAATTAAACCAAATTTGTACTTAGCGCAATTTTAAACAAATAATATTTACGGTTCGTTTAAGCAGTAAACATAACCCTAAACACGCGTAATAACTTTAAGGTGCAAATATTTTATTTTTACTATGAACGTTCAGCATAAGATTCAAAGCGTAACAGCAACATAATACTGAAACTGTTTGCAGTTTAACGTGAACATTACCCTAAACTAAAACTGAACGTAAAACTTAAATTCTAAATATTATAGTTCAGTTTGAAATCCGAATAATAAATACATCTCGAAGCGCGTTTGAAACACTTGACGCCCCATATCTTGACTTGTCAGGCGTCTACAGTTTAAAGCGATTGGTAAATAAACAACCTATTACGTTCTGCGTAGTAGCCTTTAAACCCGCTACGTCATCGAGATCGAGAACTTTCCACCACTTGGTAATACTGCGTTCTACGTAGTAGACTTTGAACCCGCTAGTGTGTAATGCGCAGTACATACGCATTATTAATTTAGGCAGAAAGAAATGATCTTAGGAATATATATAGTTAGACAAACAGCTTGTCAACTTTCCTAACATATTATCAACCTTCCGGACAGTTTGTCAAATGTGGACACTCCGTCAACCGTGTGTACTCAGATGGAAACTAGTTTAGTACCTGAAGTACCCGGAAACTGGTCATACGGTTTCAAAGATGACGCGAAAACCTTCGATAATAACATAAACAATTTCAAAAACCTTCTTTTATGTTATCAAGGGCTGTCTGCATTTAAACTGTTGGACCAACTTTTTTGCGACCGCCGTTGATTAAGAAGTTGCTTGCGCATCGAAAGACACCATAGACGCACCATTATTTAATAAAACGATTTTGCGTGGATTTTTTGACATCGAAGTAATTATCATCCGGTAGTATACAGTGTAGTCCCAAATTTTTTATGAGTAAATGACAGACTTTGCAAATCTTTGTTAGTTCTACGGTTGTTTCATGAATCCAACTCAATCAGAGTCTTCGCCTCCGTTAGTCCTCGAATGACAGTAATGTAATCCTACATAACTTCATTACTCCAATTCCAATAGCACCATCAGTACCCTTTGACCTGAAAGTACGAGGGCTCCTAAATAAGTAATGTAATTTGAATCTTTCCCAAGAGTCTGTCATGCGTTGAAAGCAACTAGGCCTTGTTTCTAAGGGCTCAACCTCAGTTGAGTTGGAAAAAATTATGAATCAAGTAAGTCAGCTCAGTTAAAGAATAAATAAATCGGCTCGGGGAAGACACAAAGCAGATGTATGTCAACATTCTGTCCGCAATCTCACTCTCCTCATAATTTTTTTAGATTTTGAACTGACATCAAATCTGAGACAACCGAAATTAGTTTAAACTATCATATCTTTTGAAACTATAAAAATGCAAATTTCGGAGAGAGAACAGTCGCAGCACGAACCAAATTTGAATTCCTTGTCTGGGAAAACAGCTTTTCTCACTGTTCGAGTTAAGGTCCAAAACTCAAATTTATTTCTCATTTCTCCCTGCCGTAAAGCTGCATTTCCCAAACCTGGAACCAAATCGAAATGAATTTACTGGACTTTTAATCGCCAGTGGCAAAATCATTCAAAGGTTTGGCAGCAGAACAGCAAATTCAAATTGTTTGGCGATGACGCCTGCGGTTAATCATGCGGGCAGGCACCTTGGCGAATTTCAGGCCGTTACAGTCTCTTTAATCAAATGGCCGCAAAAACAGGACAAAAACAGGACGTTTTGAAAAGTCTGTTCATCAGTGCTTCTATTGAATGAAGCCCCTGAATGTGTAGAGGCAGTTAAAAAGTATCGAGCCAGAGACCCAGACAGCTGAATTCGGTCCCTCTGTCGCTCCAGCAATATGATGAGCTTTTATATTTCATTCCCTCGCTAAAATTCTTTGCTGTTTAGCGAATGGAAGTCCACTACATACCCTATCCGAGCATGTGATGAGAGAGAACACAAATCAACGAAGGCCAATACGCCATCACATGTTTACCAGGCTACACACGGTGGGAGAACTTTTTTTGGAGATCGGATCTTTTAACAAAAACTTCCTAACTTATGCATTGAGTAATTCCGATTACATAGCACCATCTAAGAGCCCATCACTTCCCTCAAATGTTTGATGCTTGCGACAATAGATTTGTTAGGTATAAAACCATTAAAAATCTCAAAGAAGATGGTTCTAGCAGAGTAGAAACACATCTACATATGCAACAGCTGATTCCGTGACTCAGCTACTGAAAGTAGCCCGAGTCCGCTTGCGTCTTTTACTTTGCCCCACTCTCGCGTTGACCTCAATTTGTTATTTCCAAGTCAACGGTCGCCCCTTTACATGAGCTTTTTATATTAGCAGAATGTTTTAATCTCCTCTCATCTTGATTAAAAAAAACCAATTCACATTACTTATTTAGAGGCCCTCGTACTGTTCCTATACAGTACAGTAACTCCATAACTCCAACTCCATAAGGGCCTCCGGTACCCCTCGACCTGACAGTACTACAATACTGTTCGTATACAGTAACTCCATAACTCCAACTCCATAAGGGTCCCCGGTACCCCTCGGCCTGACAGTACTGTTGCTATGCAGTAACTCCATAATTCCAATTCCATATCGATATTTCACATCAATTTATAAGCTTTGTGTCAAAACTCGCCAGTAGTGATATGGCTCGCTACTCTGAGATCCATGCCCTAATAATAATATGAGACACATGCCCCTTATATGCTCCCGCAGTTCAAAAGGAGGTAGAAATTTTAACTGTCAAAATGGCAAAATTAACTCTCCACGTGTAAAAAATACACTTTTTACCTTGATGCAGGTAGAAAAATACCCTCAAAATGTCCTGAACGGTGTAATTGTCACATTACTCGAGTATTTTTGAACCACGCAATAAACTTACCTTGCAAAGATATATTTAAGGTGGGCCGTCTCTTCTGTGGCCAATTATGCGCGTGCGAATATTTTTGAACTACGCGAATAAACTTACCATGTAAGTATAATTATACCCTTCCGGATGTTTTTTTCATGGAGGGTAAAAAAACGAAATTTAAGAGGTTCATTTGGCAGCATATATTTATACTTCTGGTTGCACTTCTTATTGCACCTCTCGCTATACCGTCGGAGTATTTATTATCACTGGGGATGGTGGTCGATCATAAGACAGTATATAGAATATATGTCAATGCTTTATGGATGTATTACAACGAAAGAAATATCAGAAATTCAAGGGAAGGCAAAGTATTGTCACATACTACAACTGGCAATTGAACGAATTGGTTAAAGTGGAGAAAGCGTAACAAATGGGCCGATATTGCTTCCCAAGCAACCAGGATACGTTCAAGCACTGTGCATATCTGCAAGGTGCGCTGTATTCGTGCGACGCCGTATCGTAAACCGACAATCGCTATGCCAACTTTTGTGGCATACTTTTGGTGATCGAACATAATGCCCTGCGCGGCGCGTGCGGCCTGCAGCGTGCAGCGTAGCACTAGTTCCCTATCATTAGCTTTAAAGAGTTTCAGTATCAACTAGATAAGCTTAGTAAAAATGCTTCCTTATTTTCAGAAATCGGCTATTATGACTTTTAAAAGTTTGCTTGAGTCTGACGGGGTTCATGAAAATCAGACCTTCACAGGTTCGAAAATGCCCCGCGACAATTGGCTGAATTATGGACTGCGTTTTTGAAAGCCCGTTGCTGTCTTTCATTGGCACCCATTGGGGATCCTGGTTCCTATAAGAATCCAAAACGAGTCTAAGCCTTCCGGTCAAAAGGCATGTTTCCGAAGGATCTTGTTAATTTTAGTCACCGTTTTATTTTAAAGTATCTTCCTAGATGTATTCAAAACTATAACACTAATATCCGGCTTTGCCCGTTTTTGCAAAATGTGCACGATCTGATTGAGGCATAAAAATTATTATTACAAAATGTGTAATGTAACATCGCATCGCAAATGTTTTTAGCAGTGTTGCGTGTGCAATACGGAAAACTTCCCTCTTAGGCTCAGACAAAGCATCCTGATTCCTTGATTGATAAGTTGCACAGCGCGATTTTTTTTACAAAACAGATTCCAAAAGCTGGTGATGTTTTATAAAGTGCACGTAGATTGGATATCGTAAGTTACCGACACTGTCTTACTGTAGTTCAATCAATTATTGACAACTGGAGTTATACGTCCATAACGCTCAATAACAGCAACTCACACGAACTCTAGACCCTCGTACTTCAAACCTTCTAAAATTTCTTCTTCAACCAGTAAAATACTTCCGTTAATGTTGAATACGACTATTCTGCTGGAGAAAAGATCATCCACCTCCATGATGCGGAGAGCTACTACAACTGTTTCATCCGTTCCAGGGACGAACCTGTCCAACAGCAGAAACATACCAACTATCCCATAGCACCGGTATGCTAGGATATCACAACCGATCAATGCATTGATGCACGTACATACCTCGCAGATGTAAAGCCAAAGAGAGGGTTTGGCTCGCCGATAGAGACATTTTTGAACTCGCTAAAATCCTCACTGACTACTATCATAACGTTGTTGCAAGTGTAGGGATGTCTCTCTTCGGTGTAGTTCTGAGGATTAATCTGGCGAGGTAGGAAATACCATTTCCGAAGTCTCTCGGACCATAAAACGGCCTCGTGCATAACATATCCAGGTGGCTTGATGCCAAGATGATTTTCCAGTGCTTGATATAATGGATTCCAGTTGAGATGCTCGATGAATCCCTCCTTAGAGATTCTCTTAACCTGGATTTAGTTTGTAATCTTTTTAATCAAACCGAATTATAGATTACCAGTCAATTCGTCAGTCAGTCGGTCAGTCGGTCATTCTGTCAGTCCAACAAACGGACAAACAAACAGACAAACAGGCAGACAGACAGACAGACAGACAGACAGACAGACAGACAGACAGACAGAAGGGAAGGTTACTAACCCATCGTTGTGGAGCTTCTACGGACGGACCATCTGCGTGTGGCAGCTTTATATCAGCGCTATGACTTCCCACATAAAGCTTCTGATCTTTCACAATGGACCATTCGCACTTGAACCCTGTAGATGTCCAATATTTAGTTAAATTTGAAGTTCTTTGTTATGCAAACGGGTTATTTTACCTTTTGGTTTTGTCCCGTCACCATCGGCAAGAATAACCCACGGAACGACAGTATGATTGATTAAATGAAAAACAATTCCTGTCTTATCATCAGAAACATACAATTTCCCATTGAAGGTAACTATAGAAGACAGTTCCATCCCGCGACTTCCAAAACCGAATTCTGACTGAATAACCTGCCCATTTTCCGCCGCGATTCGTTTAGCTTCTTCGGCGGACTCATCACCCTCGTCCCAAACAATCATGCCACCTGTCCATCCCGCATGGATGGTGAAGGTTCCACTCTTCAGATAGCTGGTGAACGATGATTGGACCTTTTTGTCCCTTGCAAGTAGATCTTGATCGGCTATAATGGCCACTCGGAAGTCAATGGATCCGTTCGCATATGTAACTGGCGTCGTTAAGGGATACGTTGTGTTGTAAGGGATCTTGGAAGATGGGTACGCGGGATAGGAGTACCTGAACACGGTCGTGGGGAGACGTGAGTTGGAAGTAGAAGCGGGATTCAATGTCACCGTACGGATCAGACAGAACGCACCGCCAATTATACTGAAAGCGAGCGAAATATTGACGATTAATACTGACATCATTTCCCGGTAGGATAATGAAAAAATAATTTTGCTCGTTCTTTCTGGGTATTTTTCCTTCATGTCACGCATACCATTAGTAATATTTAACTTCTTGAAGAAGTTGCTGTTTTCACGTGGGGAAAAAACGCTGGTCTCCGGATTTTATTGAACGAAACCCCTTGAGAATGAGGAGGAAATCGCAGCGCCGGCGGAAACTACGACTGCTACCTTTGAGTGCACTTATGTTGGTACCTGTTACGTTGCACATACGGCGCTCGTCAGTGATACGTTGAAGTTGGGGTATGGGGGGGGCAACTTTAATGGGCTTTGTGGAAAGGGGCGGATCGTGTGCAAAAGGGAGACACATTCGAAGTTTAGGGCAACGAAATTAAATAACTAAGCTGAATCTTGTATTGGCCTAAAAAAAACCCCAAAAAAGCCTAATTTAGTCAGCCCACTTGGTGGAGGGGAGAGGGTTAGAAACTATCTACCCTCCCGCAGCACCCGGATGTGCAGTCCCCTTCTCAACCTATTGGATTTAACTTGGTAGGAGCAGTTACCCCATTGTCTTCCCCCGCTCCGTCTGTGCATAGCAGCAGTTCAAGACTCACTTGTCGCCCAACCAATTAGCTTCATCCAACTTTCACAGTGCAAGTTCTGACCAAAATTTACCGGTGCAAAATGTCGCTTTTACTGGCCTAAAATTCAAAAATGTTCTTGCTTTTCCCATCCACAGTGCCTCAGATTTATCCGGATTTGTACTTCGCATCAAAAAGCAAACGTTTAGCACTTACCATTTGGGTTATTTGGTATGAGTTACTGATGAGTGCGGCATGCATTTGACTTCAAAGTGTTGTTAAATTAATTATTAACCAAAGCACATGACGGAAAAATGATGGATCTGAAAGTGAACTTGAAGGATGTCACCTTTCTCCATGCAGCGCATGTTTGTTTTGAATATAATTCAACTGCAAAAGTTCAAAGAAATGTCTGTCTCGTGCAGTAGCTGACCAGTATAGACCTGTGTGCTGACCAGATCTGCCTGACCTGACCCTCCAACTTGTTATGTTCTGTCTACAATTTTCTCGTGACTACGCTTTTAGTGCATGTGAATAATTTATAAAAATTTACGTTTCACACTTTTTTATTACTTTTAGTTACGTTAGCCATATATTATTTCGGCGGGTTTATGTTCGGCTCCGCCATGAAGCCCAACGTACACAGAACTTTAGAAAAACACAACAATTAATTCCAGTGTAACTACTTTAATTTCAGCAATTATCAAAGCCCATGTTTTCAACAGTCCTCACCAGCTTGCCACACTAATAGTACATAGCGCACAGTACCTGATAATATCCTTGTTGTTTTCCGTCCTCTACATAGCGGTGCAACATTATTTTTGCCACCCTGTAATAGTAAGTGAAGGGCACAGGGTATACCCGTCCCCCTCCAATTTGGCACAGGACACTTTTTGCACGGATAGTAAAAAGAACATATCCCGGGCTTGTAATCATGTAGCGGGAATTTATTCTCACCGGCTCGGCGTTCTAAATCAGCAAGAATACCAGACTAATTTATAGCTTTTTCGTTCGGCAGGCTCCAATTAGTAGCAATCTTCAAGGAATACCGTAGCAATTGGTAGTCGCTGAATGTAGTCGCTCCCCGTTATATAACCACCGGCCTTTCTCAAGGCCACAAAGCTTGATGTGTCATTATGCCTTAGCGTTCTTGTTGACATGAATCGATCGCCGCCGACCGTGCAGATGATAAGCATTTTCAATTACAGTGGAGTTGTTTCTCCACGTCGGTAACCCTTTGAATAACATCACTTGGATCTGCATCTTGTTAGATGGACTATTTAAACGGAAGCAGATTCTTATGCCGAAAACACCTGAAAAACGTGTTTTTAATTTGGTTTTTTTAATCTATTTATGTGATTTTCTGTGTATGGAATGGCTTTTCTCAATAACTTTTCAAAATACATGAACGGTTCCACCATGCGCACTATGCCAATGACCAGTGCCGTCAACGAGACCATCGATCCAGCTATGCCCTACATCCCAACCTTTATGGGTGTAACATCAGCAATGATCGTCCTCGACGTAGCCGGCGCCGTCGGCAACGTCATCCTCTTCGCTCTCTGCCTGGGAGACTATCGGACTCCCGGCACGTCCGAAGTCACGCTGTTCATCATGCAAGCGGCAGCTGCGTGGTTTGTTCAGTCGGCGTTGGTTCTCGCGCCCTACGACGCCATCGTGCTGCTGTCTTTTCGCGGCGTCCGTATACCCGTCGACGAGACCATGTGCAGCGTCTTATTCACAGCGACTGCGTTCTTATACGTCCTGGGCTCGTGGACCGAAACGTTCCTAGCCATCAACCGAGTGTTTGCCATCTGTGCGCCCAACATTTATAATCGCATTAGGTAAGACCAAAACCTGTTCTCCATTCGCCCCATTGTGCGTGCACTCACTCGAAAAGGGGGTGTGGGAATCAGCGCTAGCAGTCGCGTGTTCAGGTCGGGATAGAAGAAACAAGAAGCCTGGCGGTGCGGCGGGTGGGGGGCTCCAGTATAACTCGTTCTATATTTTCTTGCTTCGTTCTCACTAACAGTAGGTTGCTGAGAGAGTACATGGAAGAGTTAAATAAGCGAGTCCCCCTTTTGAAAACCGAACCCTTTCTTTTTATGATGCAGTTCCCGCACCGTGGTAATCGCAATGATGCTGATGGCCTGGCTGCTGAGCTCGGCTGAGCTCTGGCTGATTGTCTTTAAACTCGCCGGTGAAGTGCACATGATCCGCGACAACAGATGCACTATCGTCCCAAAAAGTTTTAACGACGCGGTTGCGCACATTGTGACACTGTACACTCCGGGAATTCTGACAGGGGCGTGTTGCAGTCTGATCATGTTAAAGGTCATTGCCAGCAAATGGCGAGGTCGTCCTGCGACGGGCGTGGCAGCGGCAGGCGAAGCTGCTGTCCGACGGACACACGCCCGTCGGATGCAGGTGACAGTGATGCTGTTGGGATCCTATGCGTTTGTAACCGTCACCGCCTTGCCATATGCGTTGGTAACGTATATTCTGCCACGTTACACGGGACCGAACCCGTTTGTGCGGCGCTACGTTGAGTACATCTTTGAGATTGGTTGGATGGTCAATCCGGTACGTAAACTGCAAAAGGGGAGGGAAGATCGATTTCCAGGAATATCTAATAGTTTAGTGTAATATTAACTTCTCGTATGCAATAATCATGATTTAGTTGCGAATTAAAAACTTTCACAATCAGCATTGTCGTTTTCCCACGTATCTGCTTTTGTCACAGTACAACTGCATCTTGCTGAATCGCGGCTACATGACTACGCTCAAAGCTCATCTGCGCAGATTGTGTTTCGGCAACACTGTAAGCGCTCTACAACTTCAGCCTGCAAACCGTGCACGCCGAATGACGTAAGAAACGACAAACGAAGAAAATTCAGTTGGCGGCCATTTTATTTTCTATTTGATTCTCACAGTGGCCAGGAGACATGGGCTTCGTCGGGGAGTCGGAATGCGTAGATTCGGCCTTCTCTAGCCTACTCGACTGGAGGAACAGCAACACCAAACTTCACTTTTTAAATTATAGAGTGGTCAAGCTGACACGCATAGTCACTCTGTTCTGTAATGACCAAACGGAGCACCATCAAAACCCATCAGACGTACTTTTATCCTGCATCAAGAAATTCCGACCGTGTCACATGCAATCGCAAGTGTCTCGCTGACACTTGTTTATCGAACTTCACGTTTTGTCCTCACGAAATTGTGTTTCGAACTGGCATTGTGATCTGGCCGAGAATAAGTCCGCGTTTTATGAGCTTATGATGGGCTTTTAATTAATCTCACAGTGCTGTGCTGTACGTTGCGGTCTGCAGCCGGTGGCGTGCAGATTTTTAGTACACAAACGCTGCAGCAAATCTTCAAACGGTTAAAGCCAATCAGGAAAACACTAACGGGTGACGAAACCCGTTGAATTTGTATGTTGTTTTTTTCAAGTGGAAGAAGAATGCAAATTAGGGCATTTTCAAAAATTTTAGATTCCACTTGAAACAATCCAAAACTATTGCATTTTCAACCAGGGGGGGGGGCGACAGTGATCCTAACTAGTTTTACCGCGTATGGGTTTGCCTCCTACCTCATCCTCACACATATTCTTTGGTTGAAACATGTTTTCACTTTAATCTTTGCTAGACTCCACTAGTTTCAAAATGATCGGACAAGAGACCGAATCTTCTGTTCAATTTTGCAATGACGCGTGGAGCTTCTCGTACAGCCAAATTTTCTTCCGCTATTATTGCTGCGCATACTCGCAACGAGGGGGAAATAGTGAACTATTACTTATTATCTTTCCCTATGTAATTCTTAAAGGCCGTCCCTACCCCCGCTTTGTAGCTCAACTTTTTTCTCCCACAACGTTATCTTTTTTTTTCAAATTGGAACTAATATGTAACGTAGAGTAACCAATACGGTAGTGAAGTCCAGAAAATTTGATTATAGTAAGATGAAAATGATTTCATTCTTTTTTATATTGGTATATAGTGTTGTGTATTGAAGTGCACTTGTTGCGCACTTCAGTCATGCGGCTTCTGCGTAGTAGGATGTTTATCGTTAACCGAGCCTTTCAGCTCACGATGACGTCATCATAACGAATGAAGTGAACGAGACAACATATCAGGCGATATCACTAAATTAACAGCATTTGAATCAAATTTGAAAGTTAAACTTCTGCGTTAAACCTGAACCTTCACATTATGATTAGGTTTCAAACAAATAATCCTACATGGGTATCATTAAAGGGAAGACATTTGCATTTACTTTGACATTTAAATTAAAAAATTAAATTTTGAAAACACATTATAAAATTTACACTGAAACCAGGCGGCATCACAAACAAAAATAATTGAGCTCTTAACCAGAAGCGATAAGAAAACTGTCTTCAATAAATCCTAAAAAGATAATTATTGTTGAACATAGATAACAATTCTAAACGTATATGAATGTATTATGTTTAAACCCGGAACAAGTTATACAAAAGGCGTTTGAAACGCGAAGCCCTCCACAAAAGGACCCAAAAATTTAAACTTAACGTTTAGGTTAAGAATAAATTACCAACTGTACGAAATACTTATATACGGCTTATTGAAGATTTTTGTCTTTAGTTAATGCAAATCCAACCCGTTGAATGATACCAAGTCAATTTTACCAGGTCAATTTTAGTTTAAATTTTATGGAGCTTCCGGCGTTTCAGAAACCCTTTGCGATTTATTCTTAACGTTCAAGGTTTAAACTTGACTTCGTTGGCTACAAATAAAGCTACAATAATTTCAGTTTAATGATCATATCGAGCTTAAGCTTAAGTTTAATATAATATAAATATCTATATCTATATATATATATATATTTATATATATATATTCATATTCGAAATTGTTTCCCTTATCGTCCCCACCAAGCCTGGTTGACGGTTCGAACTTAATGCTTTTAATAAACAAGCAAAGCTCTTTTATGGCTTTCCTAAGTGGCCAAGCGTCGGCGGCCGGTAGGCCGCCGTTACACTTGCATAATTGAAAGCTTATGCGCGATGTTTAGTTGCGCTGTTTTTTGCAGGGCAATGATTTGCAGATGCTTGCTCATGAGACTACTTCTGAAACTTGGCAGTCTGGAGTACAGGAGTCCTGGAAGGGGCCTCTGTCGCTCAAATTAAGCGAAATCCGATGGCCCACTGCAGAGACAATGAATTCCACACTGAGCTTTTTTGACGCCGAATAAAAATTTTGCATTTTCCGGTTTGTAAACATCTTCCCACAACTTATTTCGCCTTCTGATAAGCGTTTCACTCTAGTTATTAATTACGCTTAAATTTTGTATGGTCTCGATATAGCAAAAACTTTCTGGAAGTCCGATTTCAGCGTGCGCGACTTTAGGATACGGGTGGTTCAAGTGGCCAGTTCCTGAACCCCTGCCTCATGGTATAAAATACTTTTGTAGTGAGCTTGGTATAGTCCGTCTGGTGTAAGGATGCATGTTCAGCAAAGGGTCGTGTGCAGCTACAAAAGCTGTTCTAATGTGAAGAACTCCCAGCTCTGTAATAGTCAAAACATTTAAAATTGATACAGCCATCAGTCACGATTCGTTGAGTAATTTCAACCAAAGAACCGACATACGTGGTGGCCTCCGACGGATATGACTGAATATAAGTACTTTTGCCTATGACTCACTTCACTGTGCAAATTGCGAATGATGGTTCGGTGGACGCGATAAAACACGTAGATTACACTTTCTGATACGACCGATAAGGTCAACAAAGCTACGTAACTTGGCGCCGCGATGAGGCTCCGGTCGGTTTGTGACAGACAATAACCATGTTTCAAGATTGACTTGTGACGCTTGTATCCGCCGCCTACCAAAGTTGCAGTACTCAGGTTTACTTTATACTGCTCCACTACATTCGGGCCTTATTTTTCGAAATACAGCGTTGCAATTCCAATAGAAAAAATGTCTGACACTCCCATCACAACTCAACCCGGCTCTTTGAAAGCAGAGGAACTTCCACCACAGGAAGGAGGAGGCCAAGGCGGCCAACAGATTCCAATGCATAGACGCGCCCAGCCTGGAGCGCCGGTTGTGGCCTGGATGCCCATTCCCACAACCAGCTTACCAAATTGCCCTCCCGGGTTGGAGTACTTGACATTGATCGATCAACTATTGGTCAGCCAGAAGGTGGAGCTCTTCGAAGGTACTGAAACGGGCAGACAGGCAACTTACAAGGCTACATACAGTTAAAAAGACAAAGGGAAATACAGACAGACAGACAGACAGACAGACAGACAGACGAGTGAGTGAACACAAAAACCTCGTTTTCCGTGAGTATAGCACGAGTGCGCTAATTGTTTTTTTCCAGTTATGACCGGTTTTGAAACAAACAATAAGTACGCGGTTCTGAATGCTCTCGGTCAGCAAATTTACTACGCGAAGGAAGATAACGATTTCTGCACTCGGCAATGCTTCGGCAAAATGCGCCCCTTTGACATGAGCATTCTCGACAACTTTCAGCGCGAGGTCATCCACATTAATCGACCGTTTGCCTGCATGCACTGCTGTTACCCGTGCTGTCTGCAGGTACTGTCCTTAAAAAAACATTCGCAGAGTATGACGATTGCCTGACAACGCGTTAGTTATTCAACCACACATACTAGGCAATCGATCGCTGCGTCAGGAAACATTATTCCAAATTAGCATATTCAATAGTCGGGTGATCTCTGTCTGCGGCTTTTACAGACCATGGAAGTGACGGCTTCCGGTGCGCCGATCGGCTATATCGAGCAGGAGTGGAGTCTCTGCACGCCGCTCTTCCGCATTTTGAATGCGAAACGCGAGACAGTATTGAAGATCGAAGGACCCATCATTACTTGCTCTTGCTTTGGGAATGTTGACTTCCAGGTACGACGCTTCACATTACTTTTTTAGTTTAATCTTCTACTTAGAAATGGTTTCTCGTATAGGTTTTGAGCGCGGACGGACAAACACAGGTGGGAAAAATTTCTAAACAGTGGTCAGGATTGGCTCGGGAGCTGTTCACAGATGCGGATAATTTCGGAATCCAGTTTCCGATTGATTTGAGCGTCGAAGTCAAGGCCACTCTTCTTGCTGCCAACTTCCTCATTGTAAGTGTTGGACACATTTTCCTAAGCATATCATGTGTATAAAGATAACATTTATGCTAATCTAATTCGCTTTTCGAAACAGGATGAACAGAGTTCAGTTATGAAAAAAATCAAAACAATTTAGTATTGATATTATTGATAAATAATATTAATATATAAATTGTTAATGAAGTAAGTAGAAAGTTAAACATATCGTTTTAATCGAAATATGAATTATATTTATTAAATATTTATGCAATACAAACTAGCATTGCATGAGCACAGCTTCTTACATGTAAACTCTCTTTCGCTTGCAGGATTTTATGTATTTCGAGGATTCCCACAACAACAACAACTAAGCATCCCGTAATTCGCCATGACATTTTTCAGTTGGCTGCAAGAACGTATGCAGCCGAACCTTGACACTATTGATTATTACTGCTACTATTATTTTTACTGTTACTACTATTACTATCATTACTATTACTTTGCAATGGACGCGCGACGGCGGAGACGCTATCCTATGTGAATTAAATCCACGGTCATGTAGGTGTTGTTTATGTAGAAATTCTGGATGTCTTGAAATGCCTTCTATCATGTATGATTCAATTTTATGGATTGTGCAGATACTCTAAATAGACCTGAACAAGCCTGATATGGACACAAAAATTTGCACAGAAAACATGTTTATAAATATTCACTTGCAGTAAATATCAGTTAGTAGAGATCTCCTATAAACAGACTCACTTACTAATATTATTTACCTGCTTTGTATTTTTGCTATCATATATTTAGCCGTTCCCACAGTGTCAGGTCAATTAATAACTATAAAATTGACTGTCAACTGGTTTCGTTTAAAATAAAAAAAAGTAGTCATTAACAAGGTCACTGTTTAGTTTATTTTTCACTAACTTATCTTCAACTATTTGTTTAGCTATCCCTACTACTTGTGCAATCAATAAGTTCAAAATATGGTAAACAACATTCTGTAGTTAGAAAACCTTTCCAGTGGTGAAGCAGATGTTCCTCCCACCTAATGTTCCATCCAGATCACAACCGTTTGAAAATAATATGTTTAGATGATTCGATTATATTGTGCTGGAAAATTCATCGAAAAGAAACTACGAAAATCCAAAACCTCATCCATTTCTAACGATTAATTGGCTGAGTATTTCGGAGGAGCTTGGTAGATCGGCGCCTCGTAGTGAAGTGAGGCCTGGTACACAGGGGGAGCTTGATAATGTTCTGGTTCGTGATGCTCGTAGTTATGCGGTAGCTCTTTGTTCTCGTGTGGTTGATAATTTAGCCGGGCTTCGTAACGGTCATACATTGGACTTTGATATCGTTGTCCGCCATAACGCTGTGGTCTGTATCCTCCATTCATCCCAAACATGCCTGTAAGAAACGTTAAATTTTTGCGTGCAAATATCAACAAAGATAGAGAATAATTCTGATCTTACCGTCACCGTTGACAAGGCAACCCTCTTAAACGAGCAAAACTAAAATGCTTATCTTCATTGTGACAGCTGGACAGTTTGTCATCAGATGGGTAAAATGAAAAATATCGACTGTGAGATGGGTTTTGATGAGATAGTTTTTACAATAAACAATAATTTCGTCACGCGCTTATATGTACGACGGTCGTTCCGCGTCGACTTTGACGGCTACACACGTAAATCAGACGAAACGTTGCGTCTCTCACCTTACGTTCAATCTTACGCAGAACTTCATGCCGATGCCACAGTCACTCAGAGTTATACTTCAGTTCATGCGAGGCCTTTTGCACCGTGCCGCACCGTACCTACTTTAATTTTAGCCGCGCGAAGACCTGATTTTGCGAAGAATCAATCACATGTACTTTACGGATGCAATTCAATCAGTTGGTAATTTCCGGAACAACCAAGATCATATCACAATTATTAAGTCGTCCCACGCATTCTGCATAAGATCAAACTGCACTCCGCACACAAAAGACTTCATAGCGTTGTCCAAACAAAAAGATTTGACTGAAGCCGTCTTATAATTATTTGATTTAGTTTAATTTTGTACTTATGAAATGCGACTGACCAATCCCAAGAAACGATCAGTGTGATTTAATTCTTTTTAGCTGCTCATACATCGGCAGTCACTCTACGCATTCTTTTGTCAGGGCGCACTAGTATCAACATGACGAAACTGGATTTGTCAACAGAAGGTGTGCGATTAATTAGTTGATATTTCTATCAGGAATGCATGTACAAAAAAGATGTACAAATGTGCAGAATGATGATGGCGCATTACTCAACGCAGTGCTTAAATCAACGGCACAGTAGTTTTATAGAATAAACAGACCGTTGATATGGCTTGTAGGCATGGCTGGGTTTGTGGTCTTTGTTAAAAAAATTGTTGGTTAGATAATCTCCTCAGGCAAAGCTGCCTCCCGGATCCAGTGTAGATATGCGGCAGTCTTGGCATACTCATTGCCGTT
>LRSR01010761.1:0-24689 GCA_001579985.1 Hypsibius dujardini | reverse complement strand
GTCTGTCTGTCAGTCTGTTTGTCTGTATGACTGCTGTCTGTCTGTCTGTCTGTCTGTCTATCTGTCTGTCTGTCTGTCTGTCAGTCTGTTTGTCTGTAGGACTGCTGTCTGTCTGTTTGTCTGTCTATCTGTCTGTCTGTGTTGGTGAAACCCAGTTGAACTCTCGAGCTCTTCACTTCCTCAAAGTCGAATTGTGTGTGCACAAAAAAACAACTCAAGGGTTGCCACATGGGGCGTTAAATCGAAGCCCGTTTCATATCGATTCCAATTAGTCAAGTGACGAGACGCAAAAAACCCCACAAAACAAGAGGAAAATTGATTGGTGGCGTTGGAAAACAAATGGAAACGAAAAACCTGTCTGATTTAAAAGATGTCTCAATGCTTGATTAAACTACATGTTGTACCGTAATTTTGCCTAAAAGGACTAAAATAGGTGGGCGGGCCTCAGCCGAATGGACCCCGGTCAAGTGGTCCTTGATTCAAAACACCGCACCACGATTCATCAATCAAGCAATCAGCCAATTGGATTACACCCGAGCGCTCATTGGTCCAAACGAGATCCTTATCGTAGGACTTGCGCCTACGGTGTCTGATTTTACCACACGTTTGAAAAGACCATGACCACTTTGAGAGGACGTCTGTCACTGACCACTGCAGGGTGTGGACAAATCAATATGTTTGCGCCTGAAACTTTTCAGCTACGCTCTTAAACCGCGACAAGGCTTGTCACGCTCAACTCTCTCTTTCACTTTTACGTTTCTCCTCCATCCACACACGCTAGTGTTTCACTCGGTTTCTGAAAAGAATAAATTTCAGACAAAATATTTTGAGCTGAAACGCGGCCAATTTCCACCCGAATCGAGGTCAGTGGGCGTAACGGGAAGAGAACCTGTATCCAACTTCCTTCCTTCTTTTAATGCTACATCGGCACTCTACATATTTAACGCCCTCAAAACTTGCGGCTACTTTCGACCACCACTGATCGATCGGTACTTTATTATCCCCGCAGATCGCTCCCGTTTTTGCCTTGCGTTGTCTGGATTTTACTCTACATACAGACACAGAGACTTACATACACATGATGCACTCCCAACGCTGCCCCGCTCAATGGTAAGTGTCAAGATGGGTCTCCAAAGGGAACCCGCGGCAGAAGTAACGATTCCCACTGAGGAGGGGATGAAATCTTGGAGGACTGAGCATCAGCGCTTCGTACTAGTACAAGTTGTCTGCCTTGTCTGTGTGAATGTGTGTCTGTGGACGTAACATGAACGGCTGCTTTCGGGATTGGGGATGTTTGTGCTGTGTACATAGAGTCAACCAAGCCGCAAACTGGCCGGGTGAAAAGGGGAGGAAATCATCGATTTCTTCTTCCACTACAGACAGACAGACAGGACAGGCAGGCAGACATACACCACACTGCGCTTTTTTATGGACTCTCCTCCTCTTGATCACACGTATCCATCCATGTACACATACACGGGGTAACCACAGCTGGGTCTTCTTTTGTCTGTGAACATCTTCCTCTCTCACACACAAGCACCCACACAAGCACACAACCCTGTCGTCTACGCAAACATTTGACGAATGTTGCTTTTTCTTTTATAGAATTAACTCTCATCCTCTGCCTTGCCTCCGTATGGTGATTGCCTGTTTGGCGACTGGCGCGCGGACTTCCTGTTTTCGTCATTAGCGAGTGGACTTAACATTCACACAGACACACACAGCTTTCTTTATCAAATGGATAGTAGGATGATGATGGACTGCGACGGACCGGACTGTCTGGATGGTGATCGGCTGCAGTTTGATGATGAACCGCCGGAATTCATCCGGGCACCGCCAGCGTTCCTGTGTGATCTGTCGTACCGCAGCAGCGAGGAACTCTACACCTGCGGTAACGTCGATAATCCCTTTCCGTTTCGAGTTAATGCCGATGGATCGTCATCCGCGGCGGGAGGAGGAGGAGGAGGAGCGGAAGCCACGCTTGTGGTGGCCCTGGTGTGTGCTGTGATTTTGAGCCTGCTCCTCACCACATCCGGTGTTTTCCTTTGGAGGTAATGTCCGGAAAATGTGTAATAGCGCATATTTTTGTTCATGAAATTAGCTGAAAGGTGGATGAGCTTTTGCGTGATATGAGCTATTTTGGCAAATTAGGCAGACAGATACAGGCAGGCATACAGGCATGCAGGCAAACACATGGACTGAGGACTCGAAGATAGACGGACAGACGCAAGCAGACAGGCACAGGCACAGACAGACAGACAGACCGACAGACCGACAGACAGACAGACAGACAGACAGACAGACAGACAGACAGACAGACAGAGAGCAGAGAGACAGACAGACAGAGAGACAGAGAGACAGACAGACAAACAGACAAGTTCACAGGCAGACACGTAGGTAGATAGCCAATGTAATCAGCCAAACAAACAGTCGGACCCCAGGGTAGTTCCACTGCGAAGATCGCTGGGTGTGGCACACTCTCGCGTCCGTCCGTCCAACTCGCACTTTTCCGGGACGATCACCATCACTCTTCTTATGACAGCATAGCCACTTTGCCCCAGCTGGAGGTATCGCATGTCACCCAGGTATATATACTTGCCCGACCACAAAGCCCGATTCGCGATCCAAAGTGTTGCAACCCCTAAAGAGGAGGCCGAGGCCCCATGGTCAGCGTAGTATGGGCACTTTTGCGTTTCGTTTCACGCAGGCACTCGCCCTCCTTCCAAGACAGACAGGCATGTCAAGCCGAGCGCGAAAGTGAACGCGCGAGAAAAGTCAAACAAACTCCGTCAAGGAGGTTTTTATGTCTTGTGTTGATGTTTTTCATCTTATCTTTTGAGAGTGTGAGTGTGTGTCTGTGTATGTGAGTGGAGAGGGGCAGCCTTTGTCATGGACCAAGGCGCTACGTCTCGGATCCGACACTCGAGAGCATACTGAAAGGAAGCTCACGAGGAATCATGTTACTCCAACCCGAGCTAGCTTATCTTAGGAGAGAGATTTCCGCGACTAAAAGGAACACCGAATGTTGCTCTTTGGGATCGAGGCTCTCAGCGGAATCCCGGGAAGTCCTTGACAGTCGGACTGCCTTAGACTCCTTGAAGAGTTAAGACCGGGTGTCTTATCAGCGTCAGATGTTGTTTTTACTCATCAAGAAAATGAGGTGCTACACACTGTCTCCAGCCGGGATAATTACCTGCGTGCATGCGCTTTGAAACAGCCGTAACAACCGAGAGAGGCGAGGGAGAAGGTTGAAAGACACGATAAAGGCACCTGTCATCCCTTCTCAATGTGGACGGACGGACGGACGGACGGATGGACGAGGCAGACAAAACTGCACTTTTCCGCTTGACGGAAGGCGAAGACCGATGCCTGCCTGTCTGTCTGTCTGTCTGTATTGTGAAAGTTTTGCGACAGATAATCTGGATTCGGAGATTTTGGAAGGTAGAACACACACAAAAGAAAATCATTATACGCTCTCAGCGCAATTGCCACTATTCAGCGGTGGTTGTGTGTCCCTCCTTCGTGTCACACTGTCGCAGCGGTCATTTCCGCCGCCACCGCCGCGATGCCAGACAGGCAGAGAGGCAAGGCAGACAGGTTGCTTTTGGAGAAAAGAAGCACTAGCCGAGAGTTTTGACATGCTCTTTGAGACGAGATGAGATGAGATGAAATGGGATTGAAGTCTTGACTTGAGGAATAGCACCGGGGGAACCTGCCGCGCGTGTGCGCTTGCTGTAGACCGGTGACTGGAGTAGGTTGATCTGTGTCTGTGTGCTGTCTTGTGTGCTTACTTTTGCTTGCTCGGGTTTGGAGTTTGACTGGGAAGAAATTGTTCAATCGCCAGCCTGTGCACGCACATGTCACTTTTCTTTCGGAGCGAAAGATACACATAGAAGTTCCAGATCAAATAGACCAGGAAAGTCGCGTCATTTCACTGGAAGAGGGACGTGAAAAGTGTGGAACAGATCGTCCATTGTAAAGTTGTGTGTCAACGGTAGTGGTGGCGCAGTCGGTCACCGCAGAATGCATAGGCGGTATTGCACGGCGGCCATAGGAGCAAGCCGACGAAATGGAATGTCTGAAACGAACAAATACGGTCTGCGTACATGCAGTCACCTACATTTGCATCTGCCTTCAGAATGACTCGTATGACCCATCTATATCTTTGTCTGTCTGTCTGCCTGTAAACTTGTCTGTCTGTCTGTCTGTCTGTCTGTCTGTCTGTCAGTCTGCTGTTTGTCTGTCTGTTTATCTATTTTTTTATATGTCTGCCTGTTTGTTTGTCTGTCTGCCTGAGTATCTGTCTGTCTGTGTGCAGCTTGCCTATTTTTGGGAAGTGCATGCTTCAAGAGTAATTTCAACTGCATTCGTGAGGTGGGGTCAAAACATCGTGTGTGTTACCGTTTGCCCCTTCGATCGTCGGTCCGTCTTTGTCGTAGACGGAGTATTGTACCCGCGTTGTGGAACGCCTTGAAAAGTGGTAGCTTGATGCCGACAAATTCTTTTCACTGCCCAGATTTCCATATATATAACGATTTAGCGCTCCGCCACTACATTCAATTCTTTTGTGCATCAGCATCACCCACACTGACAGGCAAAACCCCAATTGTCTGAATGCCTGTCCCTCTGCCTGCCCCTTTGCTAACAGTATTTTGAAGCGTCTTCGCGCAGAATACAAGTCGTGGATTACTTGTATTACTCCATCAGAAGTGTTATGGGATGGGACAATTATTCGGAAATGTGATGCTGCCAGCGCTGCGGTGTTTGAAGGAACCTGCTGGTCTAATGCAGTTTTCTTTTCTCTTTTTCGACATCAAAAGAAAGAAAAGCGAGACAGACAGGAGGGATGGATCGTTCGGATATAATTATGCAGTTGAACGGACCCATCATCCCCTCCCAGATACATGTATTCTCTACAATTCAGACAGACACCGGCAAACACAGACAGACACAGACACAGACAGGCAGACAAGACATCTGACCGGGCCCCATATCCCGCACCCCTTTTGTGTGTAAGCGATCTTGTGCCCATTAGGCATCAGGTCGCACTGTGATTTTCCGGCATTGACCCCCCAGACGTAATTCTCCTCCCAAAAATCCACCCCCCAATCTCCAATCCACCGGTGCTTTGCTGGAATCCATGCGGCGGTAACAATGTGTTATCCCGAGGATATCGCGAATTAACACACAACGCCAGCCGTTTGTTAGGGGGGCGAATGCCTGGAAGAACGCAATGGAAGGAAGGAGAGGAACCATAATGAGATAATGCGCCAGATGAGCCCCCCAATCCGTCAAACATTCGGACCAGCTGGAGGCCTTATTACTTAGCCAGCCCTCCCTTTGCATGCTGTGGCTGTGTGTTTTTCCCCTTGACTGACCAGCCGCCCCCTCGTCAGAAAAAAAATGTCTGCCTGTCTGTTTGTCTGTCTGACTGACTGACTGACTGTTTGGGAGCACTTCACTAAAGTTGTTTGTCATAAAACTGAAACCTCCGAGTGTGTATGTGCAAATCCGTTAAAGCTGTTTTTCCTGGCGGGGAGTTATGTATATGTCTGTCTTGTCTGTCCGTCTGTCTGTCTGCCTGTGGACTTGTCTGTGGGCGATCTGTGCTGATGTGTTATTGCGTGGAGGAGCGAGAGCTGTCATTAGGTTTTCAGATCGTCTGAGGGCGAGCGACGTAATTGACCGGATTGTCGTCAATTGGGGACAGAGAAAATCTCAGTTAAACGTTAAACTCTCGAGGACGCGACTCTTTTTTCCCCTACTGTTTGTCGAACAGATCGCTAATCTCTCACGGCGGTTTTTAAACATCTGCTTGAAGAATTTAAATAATCCCCCGCCTGTCCTAAACTCGTGATATTCATCTGGCAGAGTGGTGGAGTTTTTCGTGGTTCAATCCGGCCGGCCCTTTGGGGCTAGAGATTTATGGAGTAGCCTTCTGTGATTGTCTGTTTTAGTGCGCGCACAGGGGTAGGGGTACTGAATCTGATAGAGACCTAGTCATTTATAGATTAAGCGGCTGGCAGTCGTAAAACTTAAATTTCATCTGTTTGATTTTCCATGGCGAAAAAATTATTGTGATAGGTTTCGATCTGTCAGGCTGCATATCACTTTGAACGACAATTATTTATTCTGCTGCCCATGTGTTTGTGTGTTCGTCTGACAATGAGTGTCCCTCTATATTTGTCTGTCTGTCTGTCAGTCTGCCTGTTTGCCTGTCTGCCTGTCTGCCTGTCTGCATGTCTGCATGTCTGCATGTCTGTCTGCCTGTCTGCCTGCCTGTCTGTCTGTCTTTCTGTATGTATGCCTGCCTGTCTGCTTGTCTGTTTACTTCCTTGTCTGCCTTACTGTCTGACTGCCTGCCCTGCATGTTTGTTTCTTTGACTTTTTGTTAACTTTGTTTGTGTCTATTCTCTAGGGTAGCTCGTTCTTCGAGTGTCTGTATAACTGTGAACAAGCTACTGTGGAGTGGCAACTTTGTAACAGGAAAGGAAGATCCCAAAAAACCTTCCAAAAGTCGTTACAGAACTTCAGATGCGAAATCCATAATTCATGAAGTCAGTTAAGTGTCTCATCTCGTGGGAAATTAAAAGGTATGTTGACTCTGCGATAGCCATCTCGCAATCTCGACGACATCTTTGGTAGAAACTGCGTGTGCATGTGCGAAGTGGACATGCAAGTTATACGGTAACCGGTTTCCCGTATCGCTGTCGGAGAAATCTCTCTAGACTTGTTAAACTGCGGCCATCTTCGGCTTTAATCACGCATGGTTAGCTAGTAATGAGCTAGACGGGGTTTAGAGTTTTACTCATCACCACCAAATTTCACGCACACGCGGATCGCGGTCGGTTTTGGGAAGCGGAAACTTCGGTGCACAGATGTCTAATCCGCGTAAACTGGACAGTTTTGCCTTTTGACTAAATTCCGGCACGGTTGACCTGGGTGTCAGTTTACCGTACTTCACATGTATTTACCTCCTCCTCAATTTTAAATGCATAATGACATTTCAAAACACAGATAGATGGAAACACAAACCAGAATACTGACGAACAGACAATCAAACAAACATACAGGCAGGCAGACAGAAAAACAAACAGACAGACAGACAGACAGACAGACAGACAGACAGACAGACAGACAGACAGACGCGAAAATCATGGAATTTAAAACGTCAGCGCTGTTTTATTTACCATACCTAACCAACGTCTCTTTCTACTCTCCAGAAATCGCAAGCATCTCCGGAAGTACCTGACTTGTCGCACTCGATCACCCACCTCCTCCTCATCTTCTCGCAAAGGCACTCCCAGCGCCGCGTCCACATCCGACGGCGCGTCCTCCGAGGGCGGTGCCGGCGCTGCTGCCTACTCCGACAACATCGAGTACAAAAAGAAGACCCTGCTTGCGGCTATCAGTTCGGTAGGGGATCTCTCAGCCAACAATATATCTTTCGTCAATATCTCGCGGCAGTTGCCATATCAATCCCTGCTGTCTGTGATTGATTTTAATTCTCTTTTTTCTCCCTCGCCAGCCGTCAGGAGTCAAGTTCCTGACAGACAGCGCCATTAGATACGCACCGGCCCATCTCCTCCTCGATCCCGCTCATCAACATCATCAGTACCATCAGCAGCAGCACGGTCAGCATCACATCTATGAGGAGATACCGAACAATTACCAACAAGCCGGCTTTCCCGCTTCTCATCATCACCATCATCCTCATCATCATGCCTATCCACGGTATGCGGTTTTCCGAGACGGTCATTCCGGCGGTGGCAGCGGCACACCGCTCTCACACCAGGCGTTCGCCCAGCGACAGTCATGGCTGGATCTGCTGCAGCGTCCGCCCTGTCCAGACATGGCGTTCAATCTGTACGACCCGGAGGATGGGAGCAAAATAACCGGGGCGGCTGCCTGTCTGAATTGTTATTATCCCAGTTTGCCGCGTGATTCGTCGGCAGCGGCGGCACGGATGGGCACGACGACAGCTGATGTGATGATGGGGATGGGAGGAGGAGGAGGCGACCACCGCCAACATCGGACGACGGCGGCAGCGGCACGCATAGTCGTTAATCCCGCGGACTCGGTGGATCGATCGCGGCGGAATCGGCGGTATGGACCGGCGAGCACAGCGCCGTACCATTGCCGTGGAATGCTTGACCCAGGTAAAGGAATGTTGGAAAGCAAATCGATTGGTTTGATGTCTGAACCTATTTGCCTGGCTTTAAGTGTCTTTTGTCTACTTGTTGTCTGTCTGTCTGTCTGTCTGTCTGTCTGTCTGTCTGTCTGTCTGTCTGTCTGGCCATAAGAATCCCTTCATGCCTATTTTCATCCACGTTTTCAAATTGTTTTCCTTCTTCGGCTATTTGTCTGTTGGTCCCTTTATCTGTATAATCATCTACTACTATTTGTCTCTGCCCTTTTGTAGATTTATCTTTCTTCCTTTCTCTCTCTCTGTCTTCATGTGTAACATTCTTCTCTGTTTCTAACAAAAAATTGTTTTACAGAGCATTATCAGACTACGGAAACACTGATGAACCCTAATGTGATCCGCAACGACTTCCCTGTTTCATCGTCATCCCATCAGGGGCAGAGAAACCTACGCTTCGAGAACGGTTCCAGGACGTTGGACAACTCTTCTCAGCGGCAGCAACACCGACGCCACAAACGCAACAAGAACTGCTCATCAAACCGAGCTCCTGCTCCTATACAGCAACAATTGCAGACCTTCACCACACCCAGTCCGCAGAGTTTCATCCTAGTGGACTCGGCCAATGAAGACCAGGAAATGTACCGGGTACCGACAACTGGATCGACCCATTCCATTCAGAACTGCCTGTAAACCAAACGACCTACGGAGGGGGAAATTTTTGGAAAAGAATCTGTCTGTAGAATTGTTAGTTAAAATCGATGAATTTGGTTGATTGCTTAACGAGACGCGTGCCAAAACTAAGCTTTTTCGACCAATTCCTTTGTTATGTGATTTTTTTTGCCGACACTTTTGCCACAGCCGAAGACAGTTGTAAGCTGTTGCCGTATTCTCATACTGAATCTTGTACTCTCATGAGGTCGCTGCACATATGGAGATTTTATAAATTTGAAGAGAAAACAGAATGCAGAATTCTGTGCACATTAAGCGACAGAATTTAATCTAACGGAGGGTCCCGAAAATGGACAAAAGGGGCGGGGCAGGGGGAATACTTGAACAATCAACCAATCAATCGACGGAGCTCCGAAACAGTCGGAGAGGATTTGATTGGTTGATTGTTCAAGTATTACCCCAGCCCCGCCTCTTTTATCCATTTCGGGGACCCTCCATTAGATTAAATTCTGTCGCTTGCTGCACACTAATCAATTGCCATTAAACGCCTCGTTATTGGTGATCATGCAATTCTCGATTGTCTGATCCTTCTATATCGGAGTTTGTTCAAGCGTTCTCGTGTACACACACGGTAGTGATGAGACGAACCGTCCAATTATGGTCTGATTTCAACGACCACGACGAGGAGTCAACAACCCGAACGGACCCGGGAAAAAGTGAAACGTGCAAATCTATTAAGCGCGACAGTCACTTGGAAATATGACAGCTGCGAAAGCGTTTTCGGTGTTCCCACAGGAATTTCCGCCCGTCTAAGGGAAAGTGCATTGAATGTTGCTTTGGTGCTAAAAGGAATTTTTTGCTTTTTATGACCGTGGTGAGGTCTCGGGTGGGGTCATGTGAACTGTCACTTTCCCGCACCTCGTAAAAACATTATTAGACTACTTCGCTCACGAACATTTACTGCTATAGAAAAAATATCCCGTTGGCTATAGCTCACACGGACATACATATACGTATATATAAAATTTACATGAATATATACGTATACACTAAAAAATATGAATATTTATAAAATAAACAATATATTGTCAGATATTTGTAAAATCAAAGTTGCGACTTAATCATGGAATTCTTACAATTTAACCCTGCTGAATATTTATGTACTGCTACGGATTTGGGAGAAGCCCAGTCGATTTTGTACCATGTTATGTACAGCAAGCGACAGAATTCAATCTAATGAAGGGTCCCGGAAATGGACAAAAGGGGCGGAGCAGGGGGAAATGGTCAAAATGGGCAGGGATAATACTTAAACAATCAACCAATCAACCACCGGAGCTCTGCAGCAATCGGAGCAGAGTTGGTTGGTTGATTGTTCAGTTATTACGCCTGTCCCGCCCCTTTTGCCCATTTCCGGGACCTTTCGTTAGATTACTGTCGCTTACTGTAGACTACTTTATTGCATTATATGTAGACGCCTCGTTATTAGAAATCGTGCAATTCTCGATTGTCTGATCCTTGGCATCCAACTGTCTTCGTCATTGTCCTCTTTCGAGTAGGTCCTCAAGACTTTGGCCTTGATCAGGAGATCACACGCAAGCTAATAAGTGGAGGTGGGCATGACACACACCGACCCCATCCAACCGACCGACCGACCAACCGTCTCAATTCGCGAACGGAACTGCGCCGTTCAGCTTAACCTTTTTGACACACACGTAACAGCTGCTGCTCTGCTCACGCTTCTTCTCTAAACACAGACATAGACATAGACATAGACATAGACATACCACTTCTAAGTCCACGGACAGTACTTTTAGCTAAATGCACAACAGGAGCAATCCGCCTTTAACTAACCTACATACCAAATACTTTCGCCCACACACACGCGCACAACAGCTGGACCAACTCTTGAAAAGCAACTTCAACCTCGTTGAATCACGCGCGGAAAATCGCGCTACCATTGAACCGGCCTTAATTCCCAAATTCATCCGTCGTCCACGGACACAGACATCGCTGAGCTGACCCATTTCCGTCGTTATAGCTTGCCTTGTTGTTGGTTGCCTGTAACGGCAGTTTAAAATTTCTAACGTCGATTTTGCTCATTTCAATCCCGAGAACCGCATCTTCATTGTCGACGTCCCCTTCGCTTCATCCCGCGGTTTTGCCGAAATGAAACCCAGCGGGCTCTCCACGGGCTGTTTGATTGATGTCTTTGTTGCGTGTCTGGTGGTGGTTAATGTCGGCCGTGACGCCGGGGTTGCGGCGCGTGCTGCGGTCGTTGGGATGAATGGTGGTGACAGCAGCCATACACCGGCCCAGTTGGTTTCCCTGGACGTGTACTATGAGACGCTGTGCCCGGATTCCGTGCAGTTCATTGTCCAGCAACTGCATCCCACTCTGCAGAAGGTCGGGCAGATTATGAATGTTTCGCTGATACCGTTTGGAATTGCCACGGTAAGTGCACTGGATATCTGGCAGTCAAGAGTCAGACGGATGTAAAACAGACAGAAATACAATACGCACGGACAGACGGATAGGCCGCCAGACTGGCAGACAGATAATGAACAAACAGTTATACAAACAAAGGACACACACAGGCAAACATAATTACAGACAGGCAAAAAGACAAACAAACAGAGAGAAAAACAGACAGACAGACAGACAGACAGACAGACAAACAGACAGACAAACAGACAAACAAACAGACAGACAAACAGACAGACAGACAGACAGACAGGCAGACAGACAGACAAACAGACAAACAGACAGACAGACAGACAGGCAAACAAACAGACAGACAGACAGACAGACAGACAGAAACCCGTAGAAACTCACTGGTTGCTCATGTTGCGTTACAATTAGGAGCGGAAACAGGGAGACAGTTATGTCTTCACATGCCAGCACGGGGCGAAGGAATGTCGAGGGAACACAATTCAGGTATTGAATGATAATAGTAACTCTAACTAACGAACGTGTAGGACCTTATAGCTTAGTTGATTTTCAGGCGTGCATCATTCATCTACTGACTCTCACAGATCCTGCACTGCCGTTGAAATTTATCTACTGCATGGAGAGGTCGCGAGATCCCTCAGCAGCAGGAGCAGCCGTACGTGTACCGAGGAACAGTACATCCAAATACAAACAGCCAATTTCTTTGTTAACATTTCTTTGTTGCCATTTTGGAGTAGTGTGCCATCGAGTTGGGCGTGGAATTTGCACCCATCGCGACTTGCGCGTCCACCAAACTGGGCAACGAACTACAGCATGTAATGGCTCAGCGAACTCTGTCGCTAAACCCGAAACTCAACTGGGTTCCCTGGTTGGTGCTGAATGGGGTAAGATGGTTGACCGGTCCATGCGAGATGCAGACAAGCTAAAACTACTGACCAGTTAATTACGTGTTACTTTCGGACTTGTAAAATAGGTACACACCGACGAAATCCAGCGGAAAGGATCCGCCAATCTCCTCAAACTCATCTGCGCCACCTATCAGGTGAAGTGACAAATTCGAACCAATTGAGAAACGCTTAATTGGTCTGATATTAATAAGCGTACGTACTTGCGTTCTTTTTAGGGGGAAAAGCCATCAGGATGCTGAGAAAGGACAGATGAGTTCTACAGAGTACAGGCATATTTTTGGCTCTTCCCATTGATAATTGTATAGCAACAGTTTGCGCCTTATTTTGTCCAAATGACACATTTACAAGATTTTGGTGCCGGAGGTGTGACGGAAGACTTCTTCTTATTGTGATCATCAACCCTGATGTTGGGGTAGCGTCCTTTTCAGAGGCCAATCAATGTGTTTCTACCACAACGTACAATAGTACGAGTACGAGTACCAGAGTACCATAGTAATCGAGTACCAGAGTACCAGAGTACCATAGTACCAGAGTACCATAGTAATATAGTACCAGACTACCAGAGTATCATAGTACCAGAGTACCATAGTACCAGAGTATCATAGTACCAGAGTACCATAGTACCAGAGTACCATAGTACCAGAGTACCATAGTACCAGAGTACCAGAGTACCAGAGTACCAGAGTACCATAGTACCAGAGTACCATAGTAATAGAGTACCATAGTACCATAGCATAAGAGAGGTCTATACCTGCGAATGTCATTGTGGATTGAGAGCGATCGAACCGGGGACGCAACTGTCTTGGCCAGGGAAAGTTCTCAACTTTTTTAAGCATGCAGTATCTTCATATTCTTCTACTGGCACTTACGGTCGCGTCAGGATCGTAAGAAGTTTGAAACCTTTCGTAACGCGGTACAGGCCTGAACACCTAATCATACTGCGTTGGGGGGTGGGAAATGGTCAGGAGATGACGGTTCATCCGTTGACTGATACGACAGTAGGTGAACTTTTACATACTCACCAACGTGACATAGTAATAGTATGATATGAAGGTTCATGTAAGTAATGCACCGGAAACGGGTAAGACTCAACTGATTACACTTGCGGCAGATTGCGTTCTTGTTTGTCTAATCAACCAAAAGCAGCAGGCAGACAGTCGAACCGTCTCGCGCGTGCTACGTACTCTTTTGGTGCCCCGATTCATGTGCAGGGTGAGTCTCTCATGTGCCGTACGGAATTGCGTGATCGACATATAACAACATAATTCCTCTCTGTCTCGAAAAGACTTGCCTCAGCCGATTTCTTCGTTCCCCGAACTGAACAGATCAAGCCATGTTTGCACAACGGTTGGCGTTAGTCTGTCTGGTGGCGCTGCTGTCGCTCTGGACCGTGTCCGGTCGCGTCCGCAAGATCAACCACGCCAAATTGGACCGTGCGGAGGAAACGAACGTAATCCAGTCATCGGAGGACGATGCCGCTCCCCTGGTCAATGTGGAACTGTACTATGAGACGCTGTGCCCGTACTCGCGAGCCTTTATCAATCAACAACTGTATCCCACCTGGAGCACGGCTTCCGTCGGCGCAATCATGAATGTGACCATGGTTCCCTACGGCAACGCGCAGGTACTTAGTGAACCTAGTAAAATTACCTATTAAAACTAGTAAAACGGTAAAATTATATGATATGTGTATGGTATATTTGTACATGGCATATATGTATATGGCATATATGTGTATGGTATATATGTATGTGGCATATTTGTACATGGCATATATGTATGTGGCATATATGTATATGGCATATATGTATATGATATATCCGTACCTGGCTTCAAAGTTGAACAATTTTTTAGGAAGCTCAGGATGGGAATCAGTGGATCTTCACCTGCCAGCACGGTCCAAAGGAGTGTTCAGCTAATGTGCTCACGGTATGCGATATGCAAATGGATGTCAATCATATACGGTAGTGGTACTTGTTAAATTGATTAAAACCACGGTGAACCCAGTAAAGTTGAGATGCGATGTGCATTCCCGACCGCGCGAACGCGTTTTCGTTCGCGCGTTCGTGCCTTGAGAACGCGAAAGGGCCGGCACCCATCACTCCACAGTGATGAAAAACGTGAACGCAATCGTCAAACTTAAATCCTTCCGCTAAGCAGCGTCTGAGGACAACACATTCCCTTTAAAAAGCATTTGTTCAAGACATCCGGAACGTAGACTTAGAGTTTCGAGAGTGCGCCGTTTTCATCACTGCTCAAATCGTCATCGTGCATGCGGAAGCCGATAGGGAACAGAATTTCACTTCTTTCCAGGCATGCGCAGTGAATTTGGACCAAAAGAACGGATTGTTGGGGTTCATTTACTGCTTCGAGAACAGCGACGATCCTTCCAACAGCACAATCCAGCAAAAGGTACGCACGAGTGCATGTGCGCTTTTTGCTGTCGAAATTGTCCTCCTACAGATTGTTCGATGGAGAAAAGGAACGATTAGTTAAAGGTCTGTGCTTCTTGTTCTCTTTCTTTACATCGTGTATAGTGTGCCAACGTTGCCGGCTTCGACTGGGGGCAGTTGTCGAACTGCGCTGCCGGCCAACAAGGCAACACCTTCGAGCACCTGATGGCGGTGAAGACGGACGCGCTCAACCCTCCGCATAAGGGCGTGCCGTGGATTGTGGTTAACGGGGTACGTACATCCGGGGTCCGAAATTGTCCAATGGAAAGGCGGAAAGCGGATTTCAAAACTGAGACACCTTTGTAACCCTCACAGGTGCATAACGACGAAATCCAAGCGGAAGCCGTTTCCGATCTCATCCAACTCGTCTGTGACACCTACACAGGAACCCGCCCGAAGGACTGCCCACCTTAAGTGGACACAAACTTCTTCTCATTTCCCTTTCATTATGATTAAAAGTGAACATTTTCGGTGTTTCGGATTAGGGCATCTGCGAATGCTATCTGAAAACACCAGTCATGTCTGACTCGTGATGTCTGCGGTGGGCACATGGTGATGTCCTAACTAGTTAACCGTGATAAAATTTGTCAAAGGGGGCATTCCATGTGTGCTACACACCGACACTCCTTGTGCAGCGAATCAAGTTTGTGGTTCGCACGGTTCGAGTCACGGAGAACTTCCAGAGCCCAGTCGTCAAGGGGTGTCGTTTCGTCTGTCTATCTTTTAGAGTCTGACATATGGCAACAATAGTCCGAGGCTTTTCCTGCCGTAAATATGCCGTATAATCTCATTCCATCCATAACTAGTAGAAAAGACCACCCGTCAAGCGAGCAAAGGTCCCTCCGGAAACATGACGTCTTATCGGATATGACGAGATAGTCGGAAACCGAACCGACCGACCACTAATTCGGTCGAGTGATACATATAAAGCTGCCTTCAAATACACACTTCTCACTTTATAACTTGGTGTGCGTATAACTTGGGCATTGCTTCTATTCTTTCAATCCTCTAGAACTGCAAAATATATATTGCGAACCATGAGTACGCGAACGATTCTCTTCGTTTGCCTGGTGGCGCTGCTGTCGCTGTGGGCGGTGTCCGGCCGGACGGAGACTGACGCGGTGGTGGACGCGGACGGCAACTGGCTCGAGGCGCACGCCCCACTGGTGGATCTGGAAGTGTACTATGAGACGCTGTGCCCGGACTCGCGGAACTTCATCGAGACCCAGCTCTATCCGACCGCCAATAAGGTCGGACATGTCATGAACATCAAGGTCTACCCTTACGGCAAGGCGACGGTAGGATTTTGTAACTTGTTACACCTGTGCTGTACCCTTTCCAATTCCCCATTCCCTTGTGCAATTCATAATGGGGCAATATACCGTATTCTCATTGGTAGGAGGTGCAAAATCCTGATAAGACATGGAATTACACTTGCCAGCACGGCCCGAAGGAGTGCGCAACCAATATGCTGACGGTATGACTTGTACAGTAGATTGTAGAACAATTAATTGTAATAGACTCCCCACAGGATGGAGGAAGTGGGTTACGAGGAAGTTTCTTTTGTAGACCTGTGCTCTGCACTTCTACAGTAAGCACCACCATCACCGCCGTCATCGTTTGGACAAGAAACTGCTGGACTTTATCTACTGCATCGAAAACAGCGAGGACCCTTCCAACGCTACGATCCAGGAAGCGGTACGAGAGATTGCGTCTTTTTAGCATGTGCAGGACGGACGGACAAATGGACAGGCAGACAGACAAAACAAACAAATAGACAGGTAGACAGACAAACAGGCAGATAGACAGACAGACAAACAAACAGACAGACAGATAGGGAAACAAGCAGGCAGACAGGCAGACATTGCCATGCAAATTCGATCCTGCTATGCTTTTGGCTTGCCTTGCTGACTATTTGGAGGAAATTGTTTAGTGTGCCAAGAAAGAACACTTCAGCTGGCACAAGTTGAGCCGATGCGCGGAAGACAAGCTCGGCAATGAGTTAGAGCACCGAATGGGCTTGAAAACCGAAGCCCTCAATCCCGCTCTGAACTGGGTTCCGTGGATCGTTGTGAACGGCGTAAGTAGGCAGTGACTACTAGACACTGGCAATCGTATAACCTTTCTGTGGTCAAATGCGGGTGTTTACAATTCTTTTCTCATATGAAAAAGGTCCACAACGGAACGATCCAGGGTGAGGCAGTTTCCGACCTGCTCAAACTCGTCTGCGACACATATACGGTAAAAGAATAAAGCCGGAGACAAGCAACACGAGCGACCATCAAAAACGTTTATAAAACAGAACAGAACAATTTCTGTTTCAGGGAGCTCGACCCAAGGCCTGCCCAACTCCTCTTGACGACGAAGAATAAAGCGCCAAACCGTCGCAGTGAATAAGGAAAAAGCAAAATTATGGAAAAAAGAAATGATATAACGTGATCTACCTTCATGTGATAGAGTCCCGAGATAACTTTCCTAACTGAACTCACAACCGCCTGTCGAGATGAAAACGAAGCAGAAGTTGTTGAAAATACTGAGACGTTGATACAAGATGTAATTAAACAAGATCATTCAAACTGGCCAATGCATTCGCAAGCTCGAGATCGGGACCGACCGCGATCCCATCTGCGACAGCGACATCAACCTGATCGGTCGACTCAGTCTCCCCGTGAGTCTCCCCGTGAGCCGTCCTGGGAATATCCTTAGAATGTCCTTGGTCTTCATCCGCGTCCGCAGTTTCGGGAACAGGCTGATTGCCATCTGTTCCTATAGGTGAAGGTTGAGGAATAGGTGCCGGTTGGAAGGGCAATTTCAACGCAGGCTGCACGCAAACAGCGGCAACCGCTGGCGGTGGCTGCAATTCCACTGGAGAAAGCGGTGCAGGGCGCTGCCTGAAGACGTGCAGCTCTTTCGCCAGCTCCAGCAGCGGCATTTTGAAGTTTTGAAGAAAGATAAAGTCCTGCGCGGTGGAGTGGCGCTCCTGCAGCATCGGCGGCGCCTCATCCGGCACGCGGATCGGTGTCGGCACGGGGATGCCCGACATGGTCATGGCGCCCTCCAGGATCACCGGATCCTCCTCCAGAAGGGAGAGGAAGTCTTGGTCGGTCAGTTCGACGCCCGCTTCTATATATTTTAGGGAAAAAACAGACACAATATTGTTGATTTGCCGAGTTCAGTCTGTTAAGAGATCTGAGTTCAGTCTGTTAAGAGATCTGAGTTCTGAAAACGAACCGTGGAAGAACCATCCCGGTTTGTGGTTTTCAGCATTTGCAGTCTGAAAAAAGCAAACGAAAATTGCTTCGAAAATTGCTTCGGGAGGGAGAAGAGATTCTCAGGAATCCGGACAACAACGCAAGACAAATCCTCAGAAGTGACAGACAGGTCTAGAGCTCCCCATGAACGGTATGCTTACCTTCTCCGGTGACTGATGGCGTTGTTGGGAAGTAGCGATCGGTTCTACCAAAAACAAAAACAAAATACATGTTGGAAGGACAAATCAACAGAAGGGTTGCTTTATCCTGGTACAGTACCATCTTGAGTGGACGGTTCCGGGTCCTGTTACAAAGAAACCAACAATTGAATAGGTAAGATCGCACATTGAGCAAAATTCAAAACGGAGATTGACCGAAGCATCGCTAACCCCATATCAGATTAGAAATTCATAAGAAATTTATGTTCGTAAGGAAATACAAATTCATATATAACAGAGCCCATCATTAGTACTTTTTTTTCACAAAAGTTGATTGCTATTATCAATCAATCAATCAATTCGACCAATGCATACACAATGAACTCAAAAATGACATCTCTTCAATTACTAATTTACCGCACTATGAATACTTACGAAATAGCAAGCCAGCGGGGAGTTGTCCTCCAGCTCGACCGCCTTGCTTCGCTTCTTCAGCGGTCCGATTTGCTGCCAGAATTTGGGATCGAGTTTCCGTTTGACAGCCGCACGAATGGCCTGTTCCGTCCTCATGGGTAGCGCCTCGCAAATCTTGTCCATATCGTCGCCGTACAGCGTCAACGCTTGCTTCAGCATATCCTGTTCCTCTGAAAAATACCACCAATCAAATGAAATTCACAAGACGCTAGGATCGGTCCGGAGGAACGAGAAACTGAATACCAGAAATTAGCGCGGGACAGCCTTTGATTGATTGGTGAATTGATAGGAACACAAAGACATTGATGGATTGACGTGTATCGGCATTCGTTGATTGACTGATTAACAAGACGGACAAAATATTTACCGTTGGTCCACTTTTGGCCTCCCGGTCGCTGGTCCGGCGTACTCTGATCGTAAGCCAGCTAGATTCCCAAATGACGAAGTTTTTATTTATCCTTTACTTTAGACACTTTGATGATGCAAAAAATGTCTTTACCCATTTGATCAACGCCTCAGTGAGATTTTTTGTTTCTCCAGCCATTCCTCGGAGCGCTTGGCTCCATCGATCGCAGTAAAGTTTAACTGCGACCGGCCCTTCCGTTGAAGCTGATGCAGAGGAAGATAGCGTGCTTGACGAACTGGCATGAAGATGCGGAGAAAACATTTTTTTTGCCTAGAAGAAAATTTGGAAAATTTGGAAAATGTTCTCCTCACTCTTCTCCGCGGCTAAAGCAGAGTGGATTGGCTAAACCATGAGATTAAAGAGAACAGGGTTTACTTCTAAGTTCTAAATATATTCATCTATGGCTGAACATACTATTCTATGCTACCGAACAAATTGTTTTCCGCAACCGAACATTTTGTTCCCCGTTCCGCTGCACTATGATTTCCTCAAATATTAAATAATAATAAAAATAATACTGCCTCCATTCCGCAAAAAAATGTTTCATCTCCTACACGGTCTTTACAAGCGGTGCACACAAAAGGACGAATATTTCGTTTTAATCCTCGGTTTGGACAATGCTGGGAAAACAGTAAGATTTTCAATCAGTCAGCTGTAAGCACGACGATCAATAGCAGGAGTTCACCTCCTGTGTGTTTGGTTGATTGTATCGTTGCAGACACTTTTGGAGCAAGCTAGGACGCAGTTTAATCCAGCCTACGTCGGACTCAATCCACAGAAGATCACTGCCACAGTTGGTCTGAACAGTACGTTTTCACCACTCCTCAAATCTAATGAGATTGTTTCAGTTGGTTGTTGGATTGTTCGAACTGATTGTTGTTTATTGGCTTTGTCGGGCATTATATTCAGCTTGTTAGTTGATTGAGTGATCGATGAACGCTCGTGCTGCGAATTGATTGCTTGATTGATCTAACTAGGCCTTGTACTTTTCCAATTTTACCTTGTTTCCTTACGCTGCTTGATATTGAGTTTTTTATTTCAGTTGGACGGATTGACATTGGCGGAGTACGGCTAAGTTTCTGGGACCTTGGAGGTTTGGTTTTCCTTGATCCAATCTACCTATCGCTGCTGCTCCATCGCAGCACTTGTATGCTTTCTTTCTTCAATTCGTTTTTTAGGTCAAGAGGAGCTTCAAGCGCTGTGGGACAAGTACTACGCCGATTGCCATGCAATCGTTTACGTGGTGGACTCGGGGGACCGCGATAGACTCGGGGAAACTCGAGACGCTTTCGGTCAGTCAAGAAAGCAGTCAATCAAGGAAGCAATCAATCAGTTGGTTTATCTAATCAGCTGACTTGAATGAAGGTGTGAGTGAATGCCTACGGATTTGTTTGTTTCAGCGAAGATGATTCATAATCAACATCTGGATGGTATTCCTCTGCTCCTGTTGGCAAACAAGCAGGATGTCGAGGTATTTTATTCGAGTTGTCACAGTTTTTGTAGATAGCACAGTCGTTCAGGGTTTGGACAGACATTCAGACAGGCGCACACAGACAAATGGATATACAGTACATTTAGGCAGGTAAATGACAGACAAATGGAGATGCTGTATATTTTAGACAGGCTAGTTAGATCGTTACGAGTGATCTTTATACGGTATGCGGGAGGAGTCTTGGAATGGGCCACCCTGGAATCAGAACTTCCAGACAGATTTTGGCTATCACCAAGGTCTTAAACGACAGAGAATAATCGATAACTCCGATAGAACACATATCAGATATAAAGAAAAGTTGTGGGAACATGTTTAAAAAACGAAATAATTGGACGGTTGGAAAAACTCACTATAGAGGTCGCCGACTATACGATGACTCATCCGTTTTCGATTAAGTTGCGACAGAGCGCCCCCTGCTACCCGGTAGCCCATTCCAGAGCCTTTTCCTCATAGTATTAAGCTGTCTATACGGTCCTAGAGCTGCTTTCGGTACACAGTTTCTGATGTACAGTATTACTCATCTAATCGTCGATTCGTTGTTGATTTATTATTAGGTTAAATGGTCTTTCTTCGTTGCAGGGTTGTATGCTTGTGGCGGAAATCAAGTCCAGTTTGGCAGCGGCCGGTGCACCCTACATCGGTCGAAGGGAATGCTCCGCGTTCGGTTGTTCCGCATTAGTTGGGTACGCTGCATTGCAAAGAGAGGACCCGGAGGGAAGAATTTTGACTTTGCCACCACCTGTAACGGCGCACCCTGGACACGTAACTTCTAGACCGTTTTTGAAGAAACGGTCTTAAAAAATGAACCGTTGATAGCCCCCGGGGAATACTTTACAAAAATTCAAAACAATAAGGCGAAAATACTTAAATTAACAGATATTTAAAAACAATTTGTCACTTAATTAAAGTCTATTTTATTTTCTGATACTTTATTAAACATCTTGCCGTTTCTTGCTAACGTTCGACGGGGTCTTTTATGTTTCACTTCCTCTCAAGTTCATCAGATTCGTCAAAAGCGGACCGGTCCAGGCCGCGTCGCTCCAGATGCTGGGAAAGTGGAAATGAGCCGTGTTCCTTCCAGCCTTCACGTATAGGAAAGGATCGTTTGAGTACATAGTCTAATTATGTTATAACGGCGAAATTCTCCTTACAGTTCTGGTGTCCGTGAAGGAGTGGACTGGCTCGTCTCCCAGGTCAAGCTCAACACACTGCGGCCACCGGTCAATGGCGCATAGTTTACCCTTACCGACCACTTCCCGTCCTCCGAAACGGTTACCGACCACTTCCCGTCCTCCGAAACGGTTTACCGACTACTTCCCGTCCTCCGAAACGGTTTACCAAAACTCTGTGATAATCCTGCACGCGGTCTGCCGCCTACTCGAAGGGCTGCTATCCCCTCAGTGCTTGTTCGTGGAAGATGAACGCACGTTCCGACTGCAACACCGGCAGGAAAAGATCCCTCCGCGACACTTCTCAATTGACAACTTAACCGGACACAAAGAGAACAGCTGCTACGTCGATACCTTTTAAAAGCAATTATAGTTTTGTATGCGCAGAATTAGTTAAGGATTCCATGAAGCGTGAGCCTGGTTCCTCTTTCCCAGCGGGCAGTTTCTGGCCAATATTCCAATAAAATATAGCTGCTGTTATTGCAAAGGGAATCACGTTCATGTTTGTGAACCAAAATTTAATGAAATTTATGGAACGTGACGTAGAACCGGTTCAACCGAGCAGCAGTGTCTAGTTCCATTGCCTTCGTTTGTTTACTTGCAGTCTTGTCGTACTGTACTCGTCTCTCATACAGTACACGACGCGTACTGGTACAGTCTGGTACGGTGTGTGCACAAATTCGGGCTGTAGTTCCGTGTTAGCGTCCACTTTCAGGCAAGCCAACAGACGGACAGGCAGACATACATAAAGACGGACAGACAAACAGGCAGACATACAGACAGACTGAAACACACACACACACAGAAAAGACAGACAGCAGACAGACAGACAGACAGACAGACAGACTGAAACACACACACAGAACAGACAGACAGACAGACAGACAGATACACAGAACAGACAGTGAGGGCTTTTAGCAAACACAGACATTGATGAAGCAGAGTAATGAGCCGCAGGCTTGCCGTAATTGATTGATCGTTTGGTTGAATGGGACGCGATCTGGTGATCAGCTGTTTTACAGCATGTGCACGAGTACGGACTACTGCATTACTTTTATTTACTCCATTTTCTTACTAGTTGGCAACTGGGCGTTCATTATCCGTACAATTTTCCTCTCTCGTTGAGCTTAATGGTCACAAAGCATGTCGAATCCGACGGCGACCGCCAAGTCCATTCCTTCAATTTCCGATCCACAAATGCTGAACCCCGACCCGGACGGACAGGACCGGAAGGGCGACATCAATTGGGATCGGCCGTTTCTCGATACTGGTACTGCTGCAATACTACTAATGCGAGTGTCGTTCTTCGTAATGATTGTTTAAAAAATTGATTAATGTACTGACGGCGGCGGACTAATTTGACTATCGTGCAGGACGAGGAAGCCTTCCTGTGCTGGCAACGGCCGAAAATGCTCGCTACACAGCCCATCTCGGTGATCCCTCGACCTTGGGCCTGTGGAATACGCTGCGTAGCCCGCGCGTTGATTATCTGGTACGTGCGCAGAGCTGGGCGGCTGGCTTGGCTAGGGGAGGTCCCTCAGACAGAACACTGATCGTCAAGAGTTGTTCACCGAATCAATTGGTCGATTGCTTGATTGGCGGTTCTGATGCATGCAATGATGAATAACGATTGATCGGTTGATTGTTAGAATCGGTGTATTAATTGATGGTTCATAAATTTGTCCTGTTTCAGTATGGTTTTTGTGTTCAGATAAAATACGCAATACGTTTTAATTCACCGACAGAGTTCATTTCAATAAAAAAACCTATTTTTGTTCTTAAAGAAAAGCAACGTTTTTAGTATTTCAAGTTAAGATTATGAATATTAATAAATATTAGTTTGGTATTCATAACTTTTTGATACGATTTTTTCGTCTCCTCCTCATTCATAATTTAAGATTGCAGGTGGCATTGCCGGTGGCATCGCCCGTATCCTGACGTACCCCTTCGACCGAGCCACCACCACCATGCAGTTGTTCGGCCACGATGCGCGCTTCCAGACGATGGCCCGGACCTTCCGTACCTTCGTGGTGGACCAGGGTGTGGCGTCACTCTTTCGCGGGCTGGACATCAGCTTGGTCAAGACCATGCCTGAGGTTGCTTTCAAATTTGCCGTCTATGAAGAGGTCAAGAAACAGTTGGTGTCGCATCACACCGTGTCGGTCGGAAAGGCTGCCTCATTCCAGGAGCGTTTCGTCGCCGGATCCATGGCCGGACTGGTGTCGCATATGGCTATGTATCCATTCGGCGTAGTGCAAGCGCGGCTGGCCTCGCAGAAACCGGCCTTCGGGAAGGAGTTTACCGGCATCCTTGATGCTTTTGCTAAGTTGTATCGTGCTCATGGATTTTTCGCCTTTTATCGCGGAATGTGGGTAAGGGATGGATCAGATAATCCTGTCAGACAGTCAGGCAGACATGTGTATAGGGAGACGGCAAACCGAGAGGTAGGTAGGCAGGCAAGCTGGCAGGTAATCAGACAGACAGACAGAGAGACAGAGAAACAGAGAGACAGAGAGACAGACAGACAGAGAGAGAGACAGACAGACAGAGAGACAGAGAGACAGACATACAGACAGGCAGATAGGCTGGCAAACTTACAGGCGTGTAGAAATGCCAGGAAGAAAGTTCACAGAACGAATGATCAACGAATGATAGGAAATAGACAGAGAACCGCCATCCTAATTGGCGTGCAAATCGGAATGTTATTCCTGTTCTTGATATTTCATTTTCTGCTGCAAACAGGTGAGCCTTACTGCGTTGGTGCCTGCTATGGGTCTGGACTTCGCCATCTATGGTCGGATGAAGAAGCTCTACAAGCATCACTTCCACACAGAAGGGACTCATCCCCCCGCCTGGGTCCTCCTGGGCTGCGGTACCGTGTCTTCCTGCGTCACCCACGTCCTGGTTTACCCATTGCTACTACCGAGAATTCGAATGCAAGCAAACGACCCGAAAGCGCTGGAAATACAACGCTTTCACAAAACAATGTTCTGCTATCTGCGAGACATCTACCGCGAGGAAGGCCTTCGCAGAGGGCTCTACCGGGGCCTCTCCCCATCCTTGGCGAAAGTCGTCCCGGCCGTCTCACTCTCCTACTTTTTTTACGAACGCATCA
>LRSR01010760.1:0-32906 GCA_001579985.1 Hypsibius dujardini | reverse complement strand
CAACATGAACCCACACCCTCTCCTTCAGGGACACTCTTGACACTACTGTATTATTTACCATGACACGAGTACATCAATATATTGTTCCGAAATTAGTTGAGTAGGGCCTCTGTTATTCCAACATGTTCCTAAGAACCCCAGCCTGTAATCTTAATTTTAAATGACCTCCCCATAGTGTGCGGAGAAAAACAAGGGCGACAAGGTGGAGGTGCGTGGCGGCGGGAACTTCGAAATGGTCAATATGCAGCTGTTCCAGGAGCTCTGCGGATTCCACCCGCTAATCCGTAAGTACTATTTATCAATTCCCATGCATCCTAGGCGTGCCCGGTTCCAAAGATGCTCTACCTATGTAAAAAGTAGTAAGGTATTAATCGGGATCCGTGTCTGTGTGTCATTTGCATCAACAGGGGACACTCATTCCGTGATGTGTGGTGCGACGATGGTGCGACTGGTAAGAGTCCCGACATCAATGATCCCTGCAATTAGATTAATTTTTTATGAGCTCTTCCTGTCTCAATCTTACAGGTATCCAGTGGGCACTATGACAATACAGTAATCGTGGAGAACGAACTCCTGTCTGAGGAGTCCGTAACGGTGCAGACATTCATGTGTCCTCTGGACGAACTTCCTGTTTAATTAAAAATAAAATAAGGAGAAGGGGGCAAAAACAATTTATTTATCCACCGGCTGATCATCATTTCTGGGCTGACCTTTTCTGGGAGAGCGGGGATTTTTTACGATCGACCGTCTCGCACTACTGTCTTTGATACCGCGAGGAACCGCACATACGGTCTTGTCTGAAAAAAGGCGGATCATTTTTTCATTCACACAACTCTTTTACTGTTACTTTTTCTTCATCGAAAGAGAGCTGACCTGTCCTGCTGTCCTGCTGCTGAGCCGTTTACGATGTTGCTAGCTGTGTTGCTGCTACTGTCTGCTGCTGTTTTAGATTAGACATATACCTAGATTCGGCCCAAGGTTGTCCGGAAAGAGTGTTTTGTGCCACGACTGCATCACCAAGGCAGTATATGAGAAATCAGAGTATTACGGGTATTGGTCGATTGTTGGCGTTCTACGAAGGTGTTCTGGGTGTTTGTTGGTTTGACGGACTGACTGACTGGCTGGGTCAGTCAGTCTGTTCATTGAAAGACAGCAAAACAGACAAACAAAACATCAAGCAGACAGACAAACAGACAGACAGACAGACAGACAGACAGACAGACAGACAAACAGGCTAACAGACAGATAGACGTACCGATTTTTTAATGGCGGTCAGTCAACACTGAAAAAACAAGGCACACCGTTCGTGAATTGGTAGTTAATTCAAGTTACAATTTTACAACTACTGAATCAAACAATCAATCGTTGAATTGCATGGACGCCCGAAACGGTACCCGGAGCTTCTGAACTTCCTACCGCTAAGACCATGGCAGTATTGTCGATGAATTGCCTTTCTAATACCGACATAGTTATCTCAATCACGAATTTAATAAAATATTTAGGGTGATCAGCGTGTCACATCCCATGTCGACCCCTTGTTAGTGCTCAAATGGGATGGTGACGTGTCCATCCCCGGAATCCTTCCACGGAAACGGCGGCCTACCCATGAACGCCGGTCCGAAGAACGGCCAACGCTAACAACTACCGTGAAGTAACGTCCCACGCAGCGTAATCGCCTGTTCGCAGATT
This sequence comes from Hypsibius dujardini, assembly GCA_001579985.1. Taxonomy (NCBI): domain Eukaryota; kingdom Metazoa; phylum Tardigrada; class Eutardigrada; order Parachela; family Hypsibiidae; genus Hypsibius; species Hypsibius dujardini. The sequence continues at coordinate 31,217 of LRSR01010760.1, read as the reverse complement.
GAACGTGAAGTCCAGACTCATGTCATTTGCATTTGTACGCAAGTCTGAATAACTGAAACACAAGAAGTGGGAGAATGCAGGACAGACTAGCACAAATTAGCAAATTAGCAAATCAGCATAAACACATAACTTCACTTACTAGATCATCCGCGCATTTCCCGACGCAATGTAGCTATGATAGGTTTGGGCAGCAAGGGTGCACACTTGGCGACCCACGCCAGCTGAGACAGAGGGTACGGCCAAAACACGGAACGAATGTCGATGGCTCGAGGTTTATTCGACTTGTCAAGACCAGTTGAGAAATTCCAAGGGGAACGCTGACGTACTATGGAACCGCAGGGATTCATGCGATTTGCGGAACAAAGATATTTCCGTCTGACTGTAATATGTGACCGGAATGCCTAATTCGCACGTAACTAATGTACAGTCAAAATCCTGAGATTCGAACGGCCACGTGAGTTTATTTCTATCGAACCGTTTGCTCGGAGCCGGCCGTTGCTACTTTGGAGTTTGAGACAGTAAAGTAGAAACGACACTGTGACGTCGTTCGAATCTCAGGACTTTCACTGTAACCGAGGACAACGTGGAAAGGCCACTCTGACGATCCGCGTCTGGATATACGTGCATCTCCCAGTCCAAAAATGTATTGGTTATTAATTGGGGGAGAGGGGGAGGGGGAGGGGCAGTGGAGTCCGATGGTGCCGATGATGTGACTGGCTTCTGCGGGATCATAGAAAGCGCAGGTCCCGCACAGTTTGCCTCCCACGTAGCGCACGTGTGGACCCATCAGACCGTGTCACTGTAGATCCTCCGTCTGACATTATTTCATGTCTAAATCAACGAATCGAAGGCTGGAATTCCCTGTCTGTAACAGCTGCGGATATGCTTCCTTGAGGCCATCAGTGCTTCGTCGCACCATCATGCACGACTTATCCACAAATACCACTTCGTTCACTTCAGGGAGACTCACGAGGGTACCTCCAGTAGCAGCACGCTCTGAATAAACAAACAAGGCTTTCCATGCTAGCCGTCGAGGGAAATGGATACTTTTAGAAAGCTTCAATTCAAGTAGTGGGTTTAAGTAAGAGTTGATTGATCGATTATCAGATACCATGTGTCGTTCCCAATGTTGTTGCCTTAATTGATTGATTGACTGATTGAGTGGGGAGAACCGTGGTGTTTGGAACAAGAGCGCTGAATACGGACGGAAAATGGACAACACTTCTACGGTACTAAAAGTATTTTAATCGTGGCTATTAAGACTTGCTATATTACCTGCGAAGTTTGCAGTGAGTCGGCAAATCCCACCGCTGAAAAAGCCCAATGAGCTGCTCGTTCGCCAGACCGCGAATATCAAAATCCGTCGTCCACCACGCGAGGCTGCTTCGCTTGCGCATCAGAGAACGTGTGAATGCATCGTGGTTTCGGCTTGGACAGCGCCATTTCAGTGCCTCTCCAAGTGCGTTGTCTCGCAGGTGGAACCTGCAAGGATACTGCTTCCGGAATGTAAAAGACTGCACCAGTACTAGTACGCGGGGCTGTTTAGTACTGATGTGATCCACTTTACATTGGTATATTGCATTGTTGATTGATTGATTGATTGAGTATGCTGGGGCCGTTTGACTAGAGGCTTATGGGCCCGACTTCCGGCCGATACGAACAATGCTATGTCATTTCCATTCGCAAATACGAACTATACTATTTCAATTCCATTCACAGATATCAGGATCATTCTCGTCTCATTACAATGTGATCTCAAATTCTGAAATTTTCCAATTCGTATTTAAATCGCATACGGGAGTGATATTCCTTTTTCAGAGCGACATTATTAATCCAATTCTAGAAAAACATTTTAACATTAGAAATGCCCTTCGCATCAATCCGTTCCTTCATCGCAGCGGCATCCATCGCGATGGTAAGCTATTTTGCATTTATTCAGGAAGCCCCGCTGGAAACCGGTAAGCCTCGAGATATTATTTTCAAACCAGCACGTCTGAATTTGCCATCGTATTCCGCTTCGTTTCTAGTCATTTTGTGTGTGTTTTGTGCAGCCGAACTGCGTGGAAAAGTGGTCCTCGTCACCGGAGCCAGCACCGGGATCGGGGAACAAATCGCCTATCAGTACGCTTCCCATGGCGCTAAAGTAACCATCGCTCGACTATGTACATTCAGACAGCATTACCAATGCTTATTTTGCCTTTTTTGGCTGTGTGTTATTGAATAGATTTTCTTAGTGGCACGCCGGAAAGACGTTCTAGAGAAGGTAAAATGAACAGCGTGCACTGTACACATCAGCGGTTGCGCACTGCACACATCAGCTGTTGCACACAGCAAACATCAGCTGTTGCACACAGCAAACATCACCTGTTGCGCATCAGGCTGTTGTGCACATTGTACATGTGCACATTACTGGATCTGCATTCTTGCTGATCACTGGTAGCCATGCATTACACGAACCATGCTGTTGTTGTCACTTTCATCTCAGGTTGCCAAGAAATGTTTGGAATTGGGAGCGGAAAAAGCGATTCCAGTCCCCTCTGACATGGGAAGAGCTGAAGACTATCAGAAAGTGGTGCAAGAGGTAGCGCGACACAGTCCGGCCGGCCGGCTGGACCATCTCGTGCTGAACCACAAGGCCGTGAACAAGCTCGGCTTTTGGAAAGGCACGGCTGGGAACATTTCGCATTTGGAGGAGGTTTTTCGAGTGAATTTCTTCGGTTATGTGGCCTTGGTGTCGGCCTTGATGCCGCTGCTGGAGGAGGCACGTGGTTCTGTTGGGATCGTTTCATCTGTTGCTGGTAGGCTAGTGTTTATTTCCCCAATTTCAAAATCCGCCGAAGTGCCATGCGCTTCTTTAGTCGCATATCTGCTTTTATGCTGGGTGGACTATTTTCTAGGCCGAACAAACACACTTTACCTCTTACCTTATTCGTCATCTAAGCACGCACTGGATGGCTTTTTTGGAGGGTGGCGGATTGAACTTGAAGCTGCAAATTCGCCGGTTACCATCACGTACTGCACTTTAGGGCTGATCGGTATGATTTGAATCTAAACTATGCGCCAGCTACAGCATATGAGGGACAGACATGCTAACATAACAGACAGATTGACTTTTTGATAGTCGGTTAGACAGTTAGACAGACAGACAGGCAGACAGACAGAGAGACAGAGAGACAGAAAGACAGAGAGACAGAGAGACAGAGACGGACAGAGAGGCAGAGAGATAGGCAGATAGATAGGCAGATAGGCAGGTAGAAGGTACACAGGCAAGCAGACAAGCAAGTGATTGTGCAGACAGATAGATGGGGTTGTTGATGGCCTGATTTGTATTGAATACTGATCTACAGATACGGAAAACGCCGTTACGGAACTCAAGTCGATCGGTTTCAAATCTGGCCTGGAAAAACTAGCCGCTTCCAGCGCCAACGACACCGCCCTAGCCATCGTCACAGCCGTCACGCGCCGGCGCCGTGAACTTTACTTCCCCTACGCATCCTCCAGATTCCCGCTCCTCTTCCGGTGGTGGGTGCCTGAGCTCTTCGACTGGGCCACCAGTTACTTCCTTCAATCGGGGAACAAATTTTAAAACCCATTTTCTATCATTTAATTAAGTTCCAGACAGCTTGCCGTATTCTATCCGCATAACCCCCTTGTTTGTTTTTTACGTTTTCCGTTTTTTACATTTTTTTACGAGTCAGTTCATGTACCGTATATTGACAAAGTACCAACAGACACAAACGTTATAAGATAAATAGAAACTGTAAAGCGATCGCTAAATGACTCTTATTCTATCCTAGATCAGAGGGTGCTAAATGTGGCCTCGGCGGCGGAATAGTCTTCGGTGTGGTCGCATCAATCTCCTCATCCATAACCTCTTCTACGCCCGCTTCGGGCGGTGAATCTTGGGAATCATGGCCGATCTCCGGGTGGATAATGCTGTCGACAATGTCCGGCAGGACACCACCTTCGTTTGCGGAATCCAACGTGGTGTTCGAATTGGAAGACGATGGGGTCGGAGTTGCGAATGTCTCGACTGACAGTGATGGTGAAGTCCCAGTAAGACCGTCGAACGAAGGCGTGGTCGGGTACCATGACTGGCTCTCCGTCACCGGGCCGAAAAACCACGGCGGCAAGAACGACGACGAGTTGGCTTGCTGCGAAAAGTTGCCGTGCTGATGAGCTCCACCGCCGAAGTGCGGCCGACCGTGATGGATCCCGCCGTGGCCGTGACCGTGACCTTTCTCACCATTACCCTGTTTGAAGGTCAGTTTCGTCACCTTCTTGAGGGTAACCTTCACGTTGGTTCCGCTGAGCAAGCGCTGGAGGATTGCACCGGAAATTCCGCCCTTCTCGCCGGACTCTGACGACTCGGACAAGCTGGACGAGGACTCGGACGACCCTTGGTCACCGTGGCTGCTGTGCGGGCGACCACCGAAGTGTGGACGACCGCCGTGACCACCTCCAAAATGCGGGGGAAATCCGAGACCGAGCTGGAAAGACGGGCGGAACTGCGGTCCTCCGAAGATTCCGTGTCCGCCGAACGGTCCACCACCGAAGGGGCCACCACCGAAGGGGCCACCACCGAAGGGGCCACCGCCGAAGGGGCCACCGCCGAAGGGACCACCGTACTGCGAGCCTCCTCCGAACGGACCGCCATGGGGAGCGCCGCCACCGAACTGACCGCCAACGAAGGGACCGTTTGGCTGTTGACCCCAACCATTGTGTTCCGGCGCGTCGAATTGGTTCGGGCCACCGAGGTTGCCGAAGGTCTGGGGTGCTGGTGGGGCAATATTCGAGCCGTTCAACTGGTGGAAGATGAGCGCCGATGACGGTTCACCGAGACCAATCGAGCTGCTGGCCGGAACGCCGAAATTCTGAGCGACTCCCGCAGGCCCACCGAGGCCGTTTGAATTGCCTGCCGATCCACCGAAGGGGGACGGAAATACGGCCAGGTTGCTCATGGGAATCTGATTCGCAAGAGGGAATTGCTGAGTATCACCGGCGAACAAACTAGATTGACCGATCGTGTCAAGGAACGGACTAGAGTGGATCGGAGAAGCGTCCTCGGTCGGAGGAACGGCTCCAACGGCGATTCCGGCGTGGTGAATGGCGTCGCTGGCCCCCGGCGGGGCATTTCCGACGGGGATTCCGGGATGTTGGATCCCACCGGCGCTGCTACCCTCAGTCGGTGTTCCGCTCCACACACCCGCGGGTGGGAGGACGGGACCAAGAGGGTCGTTCCAGCCGGACGGCATGACAGCCGCGGAAAAGTCCGAAGCCGCAGGTGCCGGAGCAAACGCTTCGGCGGCGGCGAGGGACGAGGACGAATCAGCTGGACCCGGGGCCAGCGGTGCGAGGGGGTGAGCGATAGGACCGGTGGACATCGGCGGGGCTTGGTCGAACCCGAGGATGCCCGGCGGGAGGGTTGCAGGAGCACTCGTTGAGACCGGCTGACTTGCGTTCGGCTGGGCTACCGGTGCGGATACGGCCGGTGCCGCTGGGACGATGGATGGCTTGACGATCGGTTTGACAGTCGTTATTGCTGGTTCTCCGGTGGTTGGACGAGGTTTCTGCGTGGTGGTTGTAGTGGTGGTTGTGGTGGTAGTGGTGGTTGGGGTTGTCGGAGACAAACGTCCACGCTGGGCAACGGCGCAGCCGACCGCCATGGCAAGGACGAGAATAGCTGAGAATTTCATGGTCGGATTTGTGTGTCCGGAGTGTAAGGTGTGCGACTAATCTATGTCACTACTCGATTTGACTGCAAGACAGTCTACTTTAAATGAACTGACCGATGGAACATTGAACGGGCTCGATCGATGTGAGCTCGCAGTTCTTGTTCCAGAGGACCACTTAATACGCTCTTTTTTTTGCTTATTCCGGAACACAAGTACCGGCACTCGCGAGAGTGAGTTCAGGCTGGAAAAGTGGGAAAACGCTGAGCAAGGTCACGTAGTGCCGGGAACACACCCTCAGCTCGGATGCTCCTTTGCAGTATCCAGCAGACGCCGCAGTTTTTTCAAGTGGCCTTGGCCTCCCGGATATATAGAGTGCATCGCAATAAGTAGACTGTGCATTGTTAGCAGTAAACGACTGCGATCGTATTCACTCATACATCTCGCGCTTATGCGAAGAGATGTATGGGTCCCTGGTGGAAGGAAGGGATGTGCCTGAGGAAGGGCGTACCAACAATGACCACTTCATATCCGTACCCTACCGGGACCTCTGCATGATACAAATTCCGGGTCACGTAGTAAAATTGCTACAGCAGCAAATACGCCATTAAACATCAAGGATCATGCTAAATTAACGGAGATACCGTTGTACAAATCTTTTCGCAAGTTTCATTTAGGTTCGCAAACCCGCGACCCGTGTAAAACGGTTATAGAGTGCAATGGTCATGACATATGTAGTCGTTCTCGCCCTTGCGCTGACAGTTGGATGCGCTGTCGCACAACCGGGTCGTCCAACCACCGGCCAACACGCACCGCCAGCCGACGGACGGAGACGGACGGATGGACCTTGGCCGAGCCACCCGCCGCCATTCCCGCCGCCATTCCCGCCGCCATTTGACGGTCATCCAGAAGGGAACGGTCTATTTGGTGGTAAACCTTCGAATGTTCCGAACGCCGAGGGTCAACACCATGTTATGTATGAGGACCCTCAACACGGTGGCCCGTTTGGGGGTCAATTTGATGGTGGTCACTTTGGTGGAGAACCTTTCGGTGAACTGGGAACCTTCGTCGGACCGTCCGTAAACCAAGGTCATGGCTCCCGAACCGAGCCCCATTTCGGAGCTCATTCGCAGCTCGGAGGTCACCCAAACAATGAGCATAACGACAGTAGTGTCTCATCTTCCTCCTCCGTCTCCTCATCGTCATCTTCGTCGGGGTCGACGGAGTCGGAGTCGGTGGTCGGCGAGAAGAGCGCAATTTCCAGCGCAATTTTGAAACGGTTGCTCAGCGGAGCCAACGTGATGGTAACGCTGGAGAAGGTGACGAGGCTGACGTTCCAACAACGAACGGGCATAAAGGATGGAGAAGCCCAGCACCGTCCGCGGTCTGAAGTGCAGCGAACTCGCAGTATTCATCCCACAGAGTTCGAACACTTAGGTGAACACGCTGGTACGGATCAGACGGACAACGGACAGATGCTTCCGCAGTGGTACCTTGGTCCAGTGACAGAGAGCCCGTCTTGGTACCCTGGCAGTACGCCGAGCTCGTTGAAGGAAGACGCAGACTTCGATGAACATGCCTCATTCGCGACATCTCCAGCGCCGGTGAACGTCGCACACTCAGAGCCTGCACCTGTCGACGGGACCCTGACTGAGGATGAGTTCGTGAGCCAAGCGAATGAGGATGATATCAGTATCTTTAGTTATTAGCCGTTATAAAAATTATGATAATTCGGACTCGCTAGACCCTGTGAAATTGTGAATACATACGGTAAAAATCATCTCGGAAGGAATAATTTTCCAGTCCCAGAGACTTTGTTGAATGTTCAATTGAACGTGTGGAGATGTAAAAATCTCGTCACTGCAATTATCTGTCTGTTGAATTATAAAGTGATTTATTTGTTTGTTTGTTTTTCAGAATTAAAAACTGAAAGCGCAGATAATTTGTACATCTGCAATGATAGTTAATAGTAATAGGAATCCTTATGGGAATTCATTATTATAAACTAATATCGGAGACGAATCACCAGCAGTCTCCCAAACGTAAGTTATAGTGAGAATACCGTAATGCGCCTGGCACAACGATTCGAAGGTCCCAACTGGAGAACGTGTGCAGACCGTGACCGAAACAACACCTTCGTCGCAGTGGTGGGAAAACGGATTTTTGCTGAATTATTCCTCGACGTTTCACACTCGTCTGCCTTGTGATCTCTCCGAATCGCTTCCCGACTAAAACATTCATCATCTCAACTTGGTCGTCAATTACGAAATATTTAACGTAATTTTAGCAAAAATAAAAATAAAAACAAATAAAAACCATTGTGCAAATCGGTTTTGAATTCAAATCATTTCGGTGACCAAATTATTCCACCCACAGCGAGACGAGTCTACGAGTTAGTTGATGCTTGGAATAAAATTTTGCATCAGTTATCCATCACCTAAAATTAATTTCGACAAATCTATCGGCTGGTACAAAAGTAATAAATATGCATATTTTTCCTCACGCGTTAGCTGGAGAGAATAATTACGCAAAATCCTTGTGCAGATAGGCGTTTGAGCTGTGTGTGCACACGTAGCAAGAACTCTGCGCTAACCGAGTCAGGCTATTCATCTCGGCATATGTATGAACAGTGCATTGAACGAGTTAAATGGCTTCACTCGGTTAGTACAATGTTTTTGCCACGTGTGTAATCAACTACTGTAAAGTTCCGACCACATGGTGCTGATCCACCGTATATTATGACTTCAGTGAAGTACAGTGTATGCAGTCATAATATACGGGTGAGTCTAAATATCAGCACCATGTGGTCGGAATTTTACAGTACTGTAATTAAGTGTCTACTACGTTATCCACTGCTCTTTAACAGCCATGGTACCGCAGGTTTGCATTCCCTCATACTTTATAGCAAAATACCATTACATCACTGACATATCACGACACCACAAAACAGACAACACCCCCTTCTAGCGTGTCCTTCCGGTACCTGACACTCCGTAATGACGTGCTGAAGATCTGGTAGAAAACGTGTTTCCTCAACCACACACATCTCAATATCGCTTTAACAATAATATAACAACCTTCACAGGCTTTTTACACGTGCATGGGCAACACGACTTGCTCTCTCATCGGCCATTCGTGCTCCGGATGATACAACTGCATCATGAGCACACACAGGTAATACCCGCGTCATACCCAGGCATCGTTATCCCCCCCCCCGTCTGATTGCGGGGATAATAGATGCATGTCACTGTGTCCGGAATTTTATGAATACCATCGGTCCTTTTTTGCACACTGGACGGACAGCCAGGCAGAGAGAGAGCGAGAAAGAGGCAGAGAAAAAGAGAGAGAGAGAGGAAGCGGACTCTGGAACTGCGCGCACATTTCCGGTTAGACACACCATGAAGAAGAAAAAACGTCCGAGAGCACAGTAAACCGCTCGGGTTCATAGTCACACGAGGGTTCACGACCCGGTGCCATGGTTTCTTATCCTCTTCTTCTTGTCGGGTGGTCCGCAGTCCCCCACTCGGACCCGCGAACATCAATACACACAGACACACAGACACACAGACAAAGCCCCTTGTGACCAATCAGGCAGATTGAGAGAGTTCAATGCAGACATTAAGTCAGTAATTTCCGAGAACCCGCTGACCATTGGAACTCTGTTCGTAGTACTAGAAACGGATAAAAAAGAGATACATCCAAACTTTATGCACATGTCCGACATTGATGCGCATTCGGACATACGGCAAAGTCTTGAGGTGCCTCGATGTTTGTGGGTGTGGCTCCCTCTACCGAGAACAATAACTTTTCGCTTCACCTTCGAATTTTTATGTATGCTTTATTTATTCACAGAAATGACTTACCTAATATTTAATATATAGCCATGCTTCTGATACATGTGAATAAAATATATTCAAATAAAACTATGTATCGGAATAAAAAGTCAGTTGAATATTAACTACTTTCCTAGATTTTTAATTTAGTTTCTTTCACTAACTAAATTAAATTCAAAGGTAAATAATAAATTTAAGTAATAACGTTTCAAAGTCACCTCTGCTCTCCCGACCGCATATAAGAGTAACTCTTCTGACCCCGGAGTATCGTCTGTCGTAAACACGCCAGAAGACAAGAGATAAATCACAAGAAAGGCCCCCTTTGGAACCGGCTCCGTCGAGGAATGCTATCTTTGTACGATCCCAATCCATCCCCTCTCCACCACCACTACCCACATACTCACACACACACACACAACACCGCGGGGGAGTTCTCTAGCTGACCCAGTAAAATGTGCAATTGGTCAGTTTGAGGCAGACACGCGGCGCGTCTGCCGGCGCCACGAGCTGTGCACGCACTGAACAGATGCCAATGGTCCAAAGCGTTAACGCCGACAGCTTGTGTGTTGTGTGTGTGCTGAGTGAATGCGCGCCCGACGTCTGTGATTGGTGCGCGCGTTCGCTCAGCGTACGGGAAAATATTATGACGCGCCTTGAGACAGACCAGCGACCGCAGCTGCGCAGTTCACTCTTTCGTACATCAAATTCTTTACGCCAGCGAGTGAGTGTCTTCGAATTCGAGTCTGAGGAGAAAATATTTAATCACACTCTCTGAAGTGGCAATGCTCGCTCTCTAAAGACATCGCTTCTTCTCTTTAAATAGAAACGCAAAACTATTTTCTCGCTCTTTTCCGTCATTTGCATCCTTCAGTTTATCGTTCTGTTTGTGTACGCTAAAGAGAAGGTGTGGCCGCAGCTTACCTGCACACACCCCCTTTCATTCAAAACGCAAACAAAAGCTGACTACTGCAGTCTTGTGGCCGCACTGGACACTGCCCACGCAACCAATCAACGCGCGTGCAGTCTTGTGGCTGTTGACCCACACCGGTGGATTTGTTATCAATCAAAGAAAATGGAATTTTCCGACGTGGAGTCAGATTTTTCTTCATTTCACCTGTGATATTCATCTCTCGGAATTTTCTTCCTTCAGATCGCTTTTTTTTCCATCTTGAAATGCCATCACCTGCTGGATACGATTACGTCTTCACCGGATCGTCGCTCCAGCAAGCGCACAGCACAGCAGCACAACTGGCGTCGTCACAGTTCAGCCATTACTTTGCAGCCAGCTCTATCAAGGGGTTAGCCGGGGCGGATGGGCGTGGCAATGGCGGCGGCAGCCCCTTTTCCCTCCGCGGCTCCCATCATGGCCCTGCCATCATCCACAAGTCCGTTTCCGCGCCCGGTAGCCTCCTCCTCACCCATTCCATCCTGAGCAATCGCGGCGGCGCGAACCGGCCATCTTTCGAGCGACGCGACTCCCTGGAAGACGGCCCCCTCAGTCCGGACCCCTACGACAGCCCGCCGCCCGTAGCGCCCCACCCCTGGGGGTCCCGTCATCGCGCAGCCCACCGGAGCAGCCGGAAGGTGCCGATTTTGAAGCAGCAACAGCACTTTTTGGAATGCAGCAGTGCGGAGAAGAAACGCGTCAGCTTCGCGGACGATATGGGATTGGACTTGGAGAGGACAAGATTTTTCACCGAGGAGCTCGATTGCAGTTGGGGGACCGAGCCGGAGCCGGGGCGGTTCGGCGGGCCGAAATCCGCCGAGGACGCCATGGATGATGAGGATTTGGTGGTGGAGATTAGCGAGTGGCAGGTCAATTTCAGTCAGCCCGCGGCGGATTATCTGGGATTCAGGGAGAAGCTGGAGACACGATTTGTGGCGTTGGAGAACGTCATCATCAAGCAGAAGACAAACAGCTTTATGGGAACGATAAAGGTGAGATCTCACTATTTTGTCTGCCATTAGAGATAATCTACTAATGAAAAAAAATGAAATGGAATTGTTAGTCGTGTGGAAAAGTCGTTTATACTCTTTTCGATCTGTTTGACCACTGTCCGAGCAAAATATTTTTTTTATAATTATTAAATTTCTTTTATTTACCGAAATTATTTTGTGTCTGATTTAAAGGTACGAGTTAATTTAAATTCGATGTTTCATTTGGTGCGAAACGTTTGGGATTAATTTGACTTAATTTAAAGTCTACTGACTCCGTTTCAGTTCTCCACAATCCAACAATCAATGTACCGATTCCCATTGCTAATTACCGTGACGCATAGCGCGATTATGTTTGGTTTGAATCGCACGTTATTAAGGCGCTCCTGTTAAATAGAAACACAGCTGAAACAACTATTTTCAAAATCAATCTGTGACGTAATTTTGTTCTTGACCTCGTTAGTTCTAATTTAGACCGGAGATTTAAGTTGGCGGCAATCCACCGCCCGGCGTCGGTTTCTTTGAATAGCGTTTAACTTATCTTCCTCAATATTCCATTCCCAACACTTTTTTTGTGCCAAATTTTCTTGCCATGTTCTCCTCACATGTTATAACACAGATTTGTCTGCGTGTATAGGTATCTATCTGACTGTTTGACTGTCTGTTTGTCTGTCTGCCTGTTTGTCTGTCTGTCTGTCTGTCTGTCTATCTGTCTGTCTGTTTGTCTGTCTGTCTGAGTGTCTGTCTGTTTGTTTGCCTGTATGTCTGTCTTTTTGTCTGTCTGTCTGTATGTCTATCTGTCTGTTTATCTGTCTGTATGTCAATTTATCTGTCCGTCTGTCTGTCTGTCTGTCTGTCTGTTTTTTGTTATACTTATTAATCTGACTGCCGGGCTCTGCCCTTGGCCCTCTGTGCTTCGAGCTCTCTATTTACTTCCTGTTGGATCGGCAAAAGTCAACCAACCACACCCTCCTGACCCTTAACTGTGTCCGTTTTTTTCCCTGTACATTTTAGGTCCAAAATATGTCATTCAAGAAGGACGTCTTTGTCCGGTGCACTTTCAACGGCTGGGACACCTTCTCCGACTACCCGGCCAAGTTCTGCGGCAAGGCCTCCGACGCGGTGGACAAGTACGACACATTCAGCTTCGAAATTGTCATTCCCACTAACAGCCGGACCAGCAGCAGCAGCGACTCGGACAAGCAGAGCGTTGAGTTCTGCATCGGATTCCGCAGCGACGGCCAGGAGTACTGGGACAGTAACACCGGCCGCAATTACCAGCTCATCACCAGCCAGCAGAAGCAGCGCCGCGCCACCGAGAAGCAGACGGACGCCTACGCCATCCACAGTCTCGCCGGCTCGTGGAGCCAGTTTGCCAGCTGGAACCATCTCGACTCGACACGACCCTATTACTGACTGACTGATGAAAAAGCGTTCCGCGGCGCCTTCGTCGAAGGTGTCTCTGTCTGCCTTCCCACCCGCCCACTCCAAGGAGAGGATCGTGTCAGCTCAGCTCAACTCCTGAAAGGACCCTTTTTCATAGACACACACACACATACACAGACACACGCGTTCCACACTCCACACCACCAGCACTACACTGATGCCCTCACTGATGAGATGACGCGCAGTTGATAATCAAGTGGCCAATGAACCGGTGCCCTTGGTCGGCAAGCGTCACTACCCGCCACGGAACGGAAACCGAGAGTGCATTTAAAAGGGTCAGGAATCTCTCTCTTACTCCTGCTCTCTTTTACGTCCTGCATCAATCCGGAAACGTCCGGGCAAAAAACCCTCCCGTCCTTCTGATGATGATCCCGAGGACCGGATGGCAAAAACAGTAGACAATCAATCAATTCAGTGCTCAAGTTTCACCTGTTAATTGCTCACCCGAATCTTCCGAGTGCTCCGTCTCGCTCTCTCTTCCCTCTTTCGGCGCGTCTCTTTCTTCTTTTGCGCGACTTCAAATGGTGTTTTTTTTAACTCAGCTCCCTGTTTGCTAGTTTTATTACATATCTCTTTATGCCTATTGTGTGTTAGATAGTTTTTTGTCTATGGTACCCGTTGTACAGGGAAGTTGTTTGCTGATGACGCCCTTGTGTGCATGTGTTTTTTGGGGATATTGACTTGCCGAATGTTTTATAGCATACTCGCATCTATCCTCTGAACTGGTTTCTGAGATATTTGATTGCCGTGTTTGCTCAGTTGCCCTTCGAGCGCGTGGGGAAAATCTGTGGGATATTTTTGAGCGGTACATGCATTGAACCTGTGATAATATTATTTTTCCATGTGTATATTTACCGCGTGCCGGCTGTTTTTTATGTAAAAAAGCACATTATGCAAGAGTATAATAGGCTGGTATCTGTGTTGTCTGTCTAGCTGTGTCAGTTGGTATGTAAAACTCAGATGAGAGTGAGGTCGCGTGTTTTTCTCCATCGAACAGACTGATTTTTCGAGAATGAGAAAAATGAGAAAATTGCGCTTTCAGTCCGTAGGCAAATTGAGCGGTTGTTTTGTCTACAGCTAGAAGCTACGCGGAACGGCACTCCTGTTTTTGTGGTGTTTACCTTGTGACGAGTAATCGACAGGCAACCCGCGTCGATTGTGGAAAAAAAGGCTGTTGAGCATTGGAACATAAGAGGGAGTTCACAAATTGTTATATTGTCTGAAGGAAATTGTTGCTGTACAGATCTTTATTGGGTCAATTAGGTCCAGTGAATGATAGTCACACAGCAAACATTATGGTCGCCACCTCTCTGTCTGTATGTCTGTCTGTCTGTATGTCTGTCTGTCTGTCTGTCTGTCTGTCTGTCTGTCTATCTGTTTATCTGCCTGTTTATCTGCCTGTTTGTATACCTTTGCCTTCCGCACCCATTTCTCATCAGCCACAACTACCACTGATAAATGAACGATATTTTTTATGTACAGTAGTTGTTTACAGCTGTAGGGCGTGTGAGATGAGCGGCAGCCCCAACGCGGACTCTGTTCCCCGTCCCCCGTAGAAAGAACGAGAGAGCGACAGTCATTACACAACTCTACGTCGACCGATATGCGCATCAGGGTGGTACACTTGGCTAACCCGCGAGTCAACATCAAGTTTTCTAACTATGCCTTTAGTTTTAGCCGGCCTTCTCTTCTCATAAAAAAGCGAAGACCTATAGCACCGCCGTCTTCGTAACCAACACGCACGAAAATCGTGCGAGTCGAATGTCTGTGACGCTCGCAGTCCGCCGTCTCAAGGTCCACAATTACGCGCGCGCGCTTTCTGCACTCTGTCCGAGCGAGTCTCTCGGAAAGCCGATCAAACTTCTGAGCCAAAATTCGAACAGTAAACAACCACTTGCAGTATCGGTCATAGCTGTCGGCAGTGTGGGTGTTGTCTGTTCGCCAAAATTACAATATATTCAGACAATAGTAATACAATATATATATCCGTACGATAACAATATTGGAACAACAAGTAACCGCAAAGGTGTACGGCAGTTCCCATACATATCACGCCGTAGAGATCGGCTAGAAGCATGGTCGTTATATACATTGTTGATCGGATGCCGTGCTTGCCGGTTCCGGCCGTTTTGGATGCCCGCAGGAATTTGAACCCGTGGACCATCCAGGCAAAGTCTCGCCTTTCAGAAGATAAGGCGGTTAGTTTTATGAGGACATTCTTACTGGTTGTGTGTTAATGATCGTACGGTGTTCGCGCAGCGGGCATACGGCAGACATTACATTCCCCCCAGCAGTGAGGTATTTACGACGGCTGTTTCAGTTCCAGCGGGGTCCTTCTTTCCGTCAAAGGTCGAGCATGGTTAACCTTTACTGGACGAGCGCGATGGCACCATTATATTGTTATGTCGCTGGGCCGGACAATGTGCCTATCAGATTCGGTGGTCAGCCTAGAAGAATATGCGAGACGCATGGGAAGATTGGAATATGACTTAAAAACTGGGTTTTAGGATGCTTCGTAATATTATATGGGCAGTTAAGACATTCCGCGGTCTGTCTGGCATTCTATGATAAAACAATCTTGGGTCAGTTCAGGCACATGAGTCTGAAGGTGGTTTCATTCATGAGCAGCCGCCGTGATGAAGGCCGATCAGGCACTGCCCCTTTTTCCTATCAATCAGACTGAAGAGATAAACAGAGCAGCAGCGGGGGGCTTCCAGGCAAGCCAGACAAATAGATAAGACAGACAGATAGGCAGACAGAAAGACAGGTGTATAAACAGACAGACAGACAGTCAGGATTACAAGCAGGCAGAAAGACAGACAGAAAAGCAGACAGACAGACGGACGGAAAGACAGAAAGGTCGGTAGGCAGGCTGACAGACAGACAGACAGACAGACAGACAGACAGACAGACAGACAGATAGATAAACTGACACAATGTGTTAAAGGTATTTGCTTGGAAGGTGTGACCATGTCTACCACTTCCACCAAGCAGCCCCGTTAATTGAATGTGAGACTACAAGATAAAAACAGGATCAGCTATCTTCGCAGACATGCTATCTTCAACAACAAACATTTACGCCAAGATCGGCAAGATACCTGCTCCCTAATGGGACCTTATTTCGCAGTGCTTGCGATGTTAGTGAATTGCTGCATGTGATTAGAGAAACTGCGTAACGGCAATCCTTCAATTGTTTGCAAAGCACAAATTACTTTATTCTAGGATTTCAGATTGCTGTAATTCCTTCTCTAATCTCTTCACCAGAGACGAAAAACGCCATGTCTCAACGCCTCTGCTGCTCCTTGCCTTTGAGGTCTGCGACGCAGTTTAAGACATTATGATGCGAGTTGTTGTTGACTGCGTATAGTTATCGATATGACCTATTAATGGCAGTCATAAATCATAAATTTAATTCAGCAGTTCCCGTAAACCGGAAGCAACGACCTTGAAGACAACGGTCAATACTGCGCAGTTTGGGTATTGCGGTCCCGGAAAGAAAACATGGACACATAGCACAATCACGTTGACGATAACTAAAAAGGCACAATAAGACAGAATGTCTTCAGACTTCACAAAGCGACCCCACATTTGTCTCCCCTTATCAGGCGACAACAGAGGCGGTCCAGTAAAGTCACGCGGCGGCTTTAACCGGCACGCACGGTCTCTTTAATCGTAGTTGACCTTAATTTCCTTGCAGATTTTCTCGATAATTTCGGCGTCGAGGATGGAGTCGGCGTGAGTCATCCAGGGGCATTCAAGTTCACCTAAGAAAACAGACTTTGTAGAACTTAACGGATGAGAAAGGCCGCTTTTCTTGTCTATCTGCCTTGTCTGTCTACGCATGATAGAGGTTTAGGTATATGTGACTCTGTCTCCCTGTCTGTGCCTGTGTGCAGTCCGTGTATCTGTCCGTTGGTCAGTCTGTCAGTCTGTCTGCCTGGCTAGCTGCCTGGCTAGCTGCCTGCCTATTTGTCTGTCTGTGTTTGTCTGTTGTCGGTGTTTGTCTGTTGTCGGTGTTTGTCTGTTTGTCTATTTGTCTTCTGCCTCCCTACCAGCCTGCCGCTTTATGATTGTCGATTTGTCTATTGGTGATATTTGTATCCTTGAAAAATCTATCTGATTGGTTAATATCAAGAAAGTGAATAACATACCGGCAAGGATGCATCTTCGAACCTCCGCCGCCTCGTATGACAAGCCAGCGGAATTGATGAAATTCGTCGGAAACTTTTCGTCAATAAAAGGCAGCACAAAGTGGTACTTTCCGCTCGGAGTCAACATCTGCGTCGGAGCCAAAAAAGGTGCTTCGATCTGAAAATTATACAAATATTGCCGAAAGCTTTGTAGTGGGGTCGTCCCAGTATCCACCCTGTGGCGCAACGCACCACCCATGAAACGTAAACATTCGATTGTTTCGTTAAGAGGCGTAATCAATTACCAACCTCTATCGTGCCTTCGCTTCCGACGATTCGTGCGGCACTGTCAAGCTCCACTCGCGTGGACATGAGAAACTGCGCAATCGCACCGTCTTCATATTGCAGCGTGATGGCAGTGGTCTCGTCGACACCTGCAACAAGAAGAACATGGTTAAATAGAGGTGTAAGAACGGATTCAAAAAGAGACGGACAGTATCAGCGGCACATCAGAGAGCGAGAGATTTCAGGATCGCACGGGGGATATACGGATACCCAGATCGAAAAACAAGAAGCTATCAGGCAGGCAGACTGACAGAGTGACAGAGTGACAGAGCATAGACAGGCAAAAAGACAGTCAAGTAGATAGGCAGGCAGGCAGACAGGCAGACAGATAGACACACAGACACACACACAGGCAGACATGCAGACATACAAATAGACAAACGGAACAACCAAGTCGACAACACTATACGGAAATGGAACAGTTTGAATGGCAGTCAATCAATAATTAAAAATGTTAATTATCCGCCAGAACTAACCAAGCGGAAAGTAGTACACAGCAAAGCGGCATCTCATTAATCACAAGCAAATCATTTCTTCGAAAAATAACTGTCCACTATTGAGGGAATGCAACAACACTGCTGCCGAAGCAGTATGCATATCGGTCCTTACCATCGTCATTCAGAGTCGCCGCCGCCTTGATGGATGTCGGCATCTTATTGGGAAACACCAGGGTCGCCAGTTGAATCATGTAACAGCCGACGTTCAGCAGTACCCCGCCACCGAGGTTGCGTTGAGCCAGACTGGGAACGTTTGGAGCGTTACAGCCGAAGTTGGCGGTCACCAGTTGGACATCACCAATGGTCTGTTGCTCGATTTCTGACTTGAGTTGCTTGTACGCCGGGAAAGTTCGAGTCCAAATCGCCTGGAAGGAAAGAGAACCCAATCAAGAAGCGACGTATTTGTTCACAGTGGTTTCTACGGTTGAAAGGTGAATTCTTCAACAACAAAAAACAGACAGACAGACAGACAGACAACCAGACAGATAGACCGACATACAGACAAACAGACAGAATACGAAGGGTTTCGTCCACTCTAGGCCAACCTCCATCAAGAATTTCCCATTTTGTCGTGCGAAAGCAAAGAGGTCCTTTGTGTCTTGCAAGCGAAGTGTCAGCGGCTTCTCACAGAGAACGTGTTTTTTATGGTGCAGCATTTGTTTGCATAGCTTGGTATGTTCCGAATTGACCGTACCGATGTATATCACGTCTAAGGAGAACATTCAGCCAACATCCATCAAGAGAAAACTAGAAAAAAACGACACGAAAAATGAATCATCTCCTGCGTACCTATTTGGTCATCTTCCGCCAAGGCCTCGTAGGAATGGTACACCTTCGGGATGCCGAATCGCTTAGCGAACTCCTCCGAACGAACCCTGTCCCGAGCAGCCACTGCTGCCACCTATAGACACAAATTGGGTTACTGTACACACATGGTCGATTGGTCGACAAATTGATTGATTAACGTGATTAACCAGCGAGAAGAAACAACACATGCGCCCGCTGTATTGATTGATTGACGATCACACCAGTTCACCGTTACAAACTTTGATTGATTCATTGATTAGCAGCCGTACCTCATGCTCCCCCGATGGAAGCGTCGTCAGCGCCGCAACGAAATCGTTACTAATCCGTCCGCATCCGGCGATGCCCCAACGAAGTTTCCCATTATCCGGCATCGCGTGCTGCTCCTTCCGTGCGCGTTCCGCGGCAACCTCTGCAAAATAAGCATCAGCACTGACGCCGTGGCAGTTCATGTCCTTCCCCGTTGGCCTGGGGGGAAAAATGTCAAAACTTTCATGCACTATCTTGAACCATTTAAAATAAAATAAGCAACCGTATACCTTAATTAAACAAACTGAAATTTACCCCAAAAATAGGACGTGATAACACAAACAAGTATAAACAAAAATACGTTAATCGCAGCGATCTATCAAACGTACTTGTTAAGATTTAAAAACCTATTATACCCTAATTTAAAAAGTAAAACTTGCCCGGAACATGTGACGTTGATCGAAAAAATTTAGTACGTTAATCTCAGAAGTCTATCAAGAACTATTATTTTCTCACCGTGCGTGAAACTAAAGAGACTTGAGGAGGAGTTAAACTGATGAGCAGTGCGCAGCGGGAAGCGTGAGATTGGACTCTTTAAAGTCTCGCACTTTTAAAATTAGCTCCCGGAATTTCGCAATTAAAATGTCGTGAAGAGGCCAAAGTGGCAATCAGCTGTGATGGAACAGCTGATTGACTCCTGATTACTCTCTTGTGTTGATTGATTTTCAACTTCACACACAACCAGCCGCTCTGCAGATGGCGCTGTAGAGCAAAACAATTAGTTGATTTTTTAATCAACCGAAAAATAGTTGCGAATCCTATTTTAGTTTAGTTCCTTTCAATGAAGTTTTAGCCAAATTAGGTAACTCAGAAATTAGTTGTAAAATAAGTTGGTTAGTTTTAGTATTTTAGTTTATATAGTAAGTAATTTAGTTTCGTAGCTAAGTTTAGGTTTGCCGCATCCCTACCCGCACCTCCCTACCAAATTCATTGTATTACCGGTATTGGGTGCAAGAACGATGTACATATTCACTCCGGAGTCCGGACAATGCCCAAGTCTATTCTCTTGCACGCAAATTGTACTTCACTTCACATTATTATTTGCAATACGAAGTCCTAGACCACATTTTTGCGTGATCCCAGCGATCGATCGGTTGATTGACACAGAATAAAGTAGTTGATTGCTCGCCGGCCTGACGAATCCCGCAGACGGCGCTACCGTCGAATACTACGCAAGTCCCGCCTACTAGACTTTTGACGTCAGATCACCCCACCTACTATGTAGAATATTAGCCAATCAAAAATGCCGCGATCATGAAGAGCAACCAATGAGATACCCAAGCCACGTTGCCGACAGCTCACCAACACGTCGCCAGTGTGTTGTGTGTGTGTTTCAATTCAAGCCGTACGTATTTTCTTTCCTTCCGCGACCGGTTCCCCAGAGAAAGTCCGACTTGTAAGTTTCCTTCGCTCTCCGCCGCGTCCACCATTGCCATTTCAGTTTCTCACACATCTCTCCCGCATTTATTCCAGGTGGAGTTACGACAGTCCGTCAGCTGGTGCAAAAGAGGCAATCACTTTTGCTAGAGAAGCTGAGCCATTTCAGGCTGCATATTCCCATCAGCTGGTCTTCAATATGGGTGGTAAGTCCCTGCTCTGTTTCTTCCCTCTCCGACCCTATTGTGAGCGTTTTTATTTTTCCAGTCAAAGTGCTGGAGTATTTAAGGCCACTATGTGGAATCCTGCCGGAGATCGCAAAACCGGAACGAAAGGTAAAAATTTGGAGAAATAAATCGATTATTTTTTCGCATGGTTTGACGCAGTGCTGGTAGAAATAAGTTGTGTGGCAAACGAAATGCCGTTGATAAGTCAACCACTTTCTACTGGCGCTGCCTCATTCTCGATAGGAACTTTTCCAGTTCTTTTTTGAGTTTGTCATTTCCTAGTGAGTTCTCACGCAAATAATATTTTTTTGTTGCTACTTTTTTGCAGATTCAATTCCGGGAGAAAGTACTATGGACGGCGATAACGTTATTTATTTTCCTTGTTTGCTGCCAGGTACGTACATGGACACGTCTCTCTTTACACCTCGACCCCCGATCGAAATGTTTCAAAATAAATTTAAATTAGGCCTCGCCTGCCGGCGTTGACGCCTGAACCTCGTCGTTATTCTTTATTATTATAAGGACTAGGTATAGGAAAAAAATTTCAATGCGGAAAATTCTCAAGGACGTCACTTAATTGTTGGACATGTTTTCTGTAGATTCCCCTCTTTGGAATCATGTCCTCGGAGTCGGCTGATCCCTTCTACTGGATTCGTGTTATTCTGGCCTCTAACCGCGGTAAGTTACCGTTCCGCCGCGGGTTTGCTTTACTATATAGGATGAATGCAACCTGCCATTCGCCATGTGAACTCGATTGATTGATTGAATGGAGAACAGCCGATTGAATTTACCATTTCAACACCTTCGTTGATTAGATGTGTATCTCAATGGTCGAATCTAATTTCGCGCTTGGGTATGCAGGTACTCTGATGGAGTTGGGTATCTCACCCATCGTCACGTCCGGTCTGATCATGCAACTGCTGGCGGGCGCCAAGATTATCGAAGTCGGCGACACCCCGAAGGATCGCGCCCTCTTCAACGGTGCGCAGAAGCTCTTTGGTATGATCATCACCATCGGGCAGGCCATTGTCTACGTGTGGACCGGGATGTACGGCCAGCCGGAAGACTTGGGTCTCGGTATCTGCACTTTGATCGTCATTCAGGTATGCGCCTGTGTTTCGACTTGGTCTGGCTAGCTGCCACGGTTGCAGATTTGAACTCTTGATTACCAGTTCCCATTTGTTTTCTAGCTCTTCATCGCTGGTTTGATTGTCCTCCTTCTGGACGAACTCCTCCAAAAGGGTTACGGTCTCGGCTCGGGAATTTCCCTCTTCATTGCCACCAACATCTGCGAGACGATTGTGTGGAAGGCGTTCAGCCCGGCAACTGTCAACACCGGTCGAGGTTAGTCTTTGCATTCGTATTATCATTTTATATGCATCCTAAGGGGTGAAATTTTGCTTTAGGAACGGAATTCGAAGGCGCCGTGATTGCTCTGTTCCATCTGTTGGCCACCCGCAGCGACAAAGTCCGTGGGCTCCGTGAGGCTTTCTACCGCCAGAATCTCCCCAACCTCATGAACCTCTTGGCCACCATCGTCGTCTTTGCGGTCGTAATATACTTCCAGGTCAGTCACGCCGTTCCGAACGAGTGATTTGTCTTTGCCAATCGGGCGTGGTCAATCTAGTTAATCAATTCCGGTTTATTAATAGGGCTTCCGTGTCGATCTCCCCATCAAGTCGGCCAAGTACCGCGGCCAGTACAGCTCCTACCCCATCAAGCTCTTCTACACTTCCAACATTCCCATCATCCTGCAGAGCGCGCTCGTCTCCAATCTGTATGTCATCTCGCAGATGATGTCCAGCAAGTTCGGGTCTAACTTTTTCGTCAGCCTCCTCGGAGTCTGGTCGGTAAGCTGAAGGAAGCCGTTAATGTCAATAGCTACAGACAATAAACAACCGGATTGGCATTTTGCTATAGTCCTGTCAGAGAGAACTGTTTTTGCTGAGACTTTTTCTGCGACTTATTCGGGTGGTCACCTCCAACTTATTCCCCACGTGTTTGTTTCCCAGGAAAACGGTGACAGCGGACCTGCCCGCAGCTACCCGATCGGTGGGCTGTGCTACTACTTTTCCCCTCCGGAAAGTCTCAGTCACGTTCTCGTGGACCCGATCCACGCTGTGATTTACATTGTCTTCATGCTGGGCTCGTGCGCCTTCTTCTCCAAGACCTGGATTGACGTGTCCGGATCCAGCGCCAAGGATGTACGTTAAACTCCTTACCGATTCTGACGTTGTTTGAAAGACCCAACATTCTAAAAATTGACTAATTTCACATTGTGCTCTTTGTTGGTGTAGGTTGCCAAACAGCTGAAGGAGCAGCAGATGGTGATGCGGGGACATCGTGAGAAGTCCATGATCCACGAGCTGAACCGATACATCCCCACTGCCGCCGCTTTCGGCGGTCTCTGCATCGGAGCTCTGTCAGTCTTGGCTGATTTCATGGGTACGTATCAGAAAGCCATGTTCATGATTTCCTTAGTTGGGCTGACTTTTCTACTGAATTCAATCAACTCTTGAAGTTAACTTTTGCTGTGCTGAAATTGCTTACAATTCGGTCGATTGATTTGAGATTAACTGTTGATTGACTGATTAGATTGTTCACAATTTAATTCATAGATTGATTGACATTGGTTGTTGATTGGGTGAGGACTTGTTTTCCCACTATTTGGTTGATGGACAACTTATAAGCTTTAGTGGTAGCTTTATCGTGGATTGCGCGTTGTAATGGTGTTTTGCCTTTTCCATTTTTAGGTGCCATCGGCAGCGGCACTGGTATCTTGCTGGCAGTAACCATCATTTACCAATACTTTGAAATTTTCGTCAAGGAGCAGAGCGAGATGGGCGGCATGGGAGCCCTATTGTTTTAATATATATATGCATCCAACATTCTTCTTGCACTGCTGTTTTTATACACGCGCGACCTGCCGGGCGCAAGTCTCTTTCTTTAACTTGAGCCTCGGCTGCGTAGTGCACCTCATTTTTATTTGTAATAAACGAGCGAAGTGTGAGTCTGCGTGTTCCAGCGTTAACGTTATTGTTTCCATAATTGCTAGTCCTTTGTTCCGAGTCTGTCTCTCCACGTACACACTGCCCATTTTTTGTCGCGGTCGAAGAAAACATTGTAACTGGAACACGTTCTCTTCGGCTCGGGAATACCAGTCAAGCAGGAGATTGAAAAAGGAGCATACATTTTTCACTTCATGTAGGCGTTGCTGTGCTCTGTCAGGATGCGGGCAGAGGATCTCGCGTCCAGGAACAAGGTACGCATCGTGTCGACACTCTCCGGGCCCAAGGCATCCAGTCCGGAAACACGAGAGTGTAGCTTGGCCGGTGTGATCAGCTGAACCGCATAGCTGAATCGAGCAACGAGAAAATTTCGTGAGAAAATTTCGTGAGAAAATTTCTAAAACGCAAATGTCGAATGAAACCCTTTGAATATTGAATGAAATAAAAAGTACAAGTAATTTTAGTTCGGAAAGCGTAATTCTAGACCAAATATAAAATCATTGTGCCGAGAAGGCATATTAACTAATACAAAAACAAATTCTAAATCCTCTACATTCATAACTATTTGAATCACTGAGGCAATTTTCAGATACAAATCGCTATGTGAGCTTTAATGTAAATTGAAAGGATTAACAACTTTAAATTATTCGTGGAGAATTATCAAAGCCGAAATATAATTTATAATCACCATTTTAACAATTTCAAGATAATTTAAACGACATTAACACTGACAGTCATACCGCAAAGACGATGAGACTCCAATTTCCGTCAAGGCTTCCAGACCGGCCTCTTCCAGTTTGGCGCCTTCGATGTCCGCGCGAATCTGAATGATTTGCGCGGTTTCCTCCCGGTTGTAGGGATCGGTGCGGATGATCAGCAGCCGATTCAGCAGGTCCATGGGCAGTCCGTGGGGCGACTGAATCCCGTCTGTACCACTACACCGTGACAGCAGAAGAAATCTTCAGCTGATCAAGTGATTTTCACACGCACGACACTACACATAGCCGCCATGAACTCACCGGACTTCGCAGGTGCCGCGGTTGCTGGCCAGCACGACGATCGGTGAGATCTGTGACTCCAGGGCGCGATGGAGGTAGGTGAAGCACTCCAGGTCGAGCATCTGAATCTCGTCGATGAAGAGCACTCCCGGAACCAGTTCGGCGATCCCCTGGTCGATGTACCGGTCCACCATCTTGTCGATTTCCCGCCGGAGTTTTTCGGTGATTTCAGTCTTCTTAGGCTTGGTCATCGCGCCCAACATAGCCACTATATCGTTTCCACCCTACAAAAGGACACGTCACTCCATCAGGAAACTGGCAGAAAATTAAAAAGAAATTCCAACAGACTGCGAAATCAAAGCTAATTAAATATTTTTTTTTGTACCTGCGGGCGGGCATTCGCCACATCGAGATCGTGCAGAGTGACATCCTGGACGACCTCCTTCTTCTTATGGACATCTCCCTTGGGGAGGGGAACGTACTCTTCGGCTTCTAGATCGAATTCCGTAGCGTAGACATCGCATCGGCCCATTCGCTGAAATAGCATTTCCGCATCGTGAAATCACGCATTGCGATGATTGCCAAGAAGGTAGACAAAACATACCCTAACGGAACCGGTGTTGGATTCGATGTAAATGACATCGCCCACTGAGACGCGCTCCTTTTGGATGCTCTCGTAGATGGTGGGATCCAGCTTGAGTTTCTTCACCCCCTTCGCTGTCTTCAAACTGACTTCAACGTGCTGGATTGCCTTTGCGTATCCTAATAATAGCAGTGAATTGAATTAACAATTCCAAATCTGATGATGGAACACTTACCGACTGGATTATCGCCCTCGAACGGAGTCAACTCCATCACTTCACCTTCGTAGACTTCCTTCACTTCCTTAATTCGTAGGCCTGTGCATGCAAAATCAAAGCGCTGATGTACGCGAACGGTTCGCAAGCATTCTAGCAGGTATGTAATACAAGTTTAAACACTAAAACCTACCGATAGCACGGCGGAAGTTCTCCATCAACACTTCCGTCTTCTTCACTTCTGACGAGTAAACCTCGCTGCCGACCATGGGGCAGAAGGGGACTTTGGTACCGAGTTCGTGAGATATGGCGAGTGCGATGGCAGTCTAGATGAGAAAGAAAAGCGAAAAAATGGAAAAAACCGGAGAAATGCTCATTCAAGCAATCAAATTTATAACATAAAACACTGGTGCTAAAAGTCTCTGATGCAACCCTTGGGAGAAACCTTAACCACCCTCTATTTTTCTCCCCGAAAGGATCAATCAAGCACTTACAATCACAGCAAAAGTCACTCATTCATACAAAGTGGACTGGGTAAAGTGAATAATCTTTAATCAACCAATCAACCGAATGACATGCATGCACAAACACACCGGTTGCTAAAACTGATGGTAAAATGCGCATCGTAACCCTGCATTTTGATGTTTTACCACATAAAAACGACAGATGTACCTTTCCAGATCCAGGTGGTCCAGCCAGTAACACAGCTCGTCCGGCCAGTTTCTTCATTTTAATTAAGTCAACGACGAGTCCCGCTGCCTGAATAATGAACAAGCCCAACGTTTCCAACACTTGTTTTCCATTTTCCTCCGTCCGAATCAACCAAACTCTATAAGTGGTTTGAACGAGAACCTTGTTCAAACCGTGATACCTAACTAGAAAATACCTCACCTCTCGAGCGTTGAGTTGGCCCACCAAACCGGCCGCCGATTGTTTGGCTTTGCCGTCCTCATCCAATCCCAATCCCTTGACATGAGTGTGAGCGGCCACGCGCTGTGCTTTCGTCGTGCTAGTCACGTCCTCGATCTTCATCGTCGCAAGCTGAGTTCCGCAAATTACTGGGGGAAAAAGCGGCGCATAAAAATTGGGAAAAAGTAACAAAATCGTTGCAAAATTGAAACTCCTCAAAGAGGTCGCTAAATTCCTTCGCAAACTTTCTCGCACAACCGATGATCAAGCAACGAGCACAACTGGATTTCTCACCTGGATGAAATTCGGGATACCAAAAGACAAGAAAGATGAGAAACACGAAAAATTTTTAACGAATTTTTTTAGCAGAGAATTCGAAAATGCGATAAAGCCTAACCACGCCTCCGTTTTGGGCGGACCCCTGACGGCAGGACCCCTGCCCCCTCTCTTGGATGATCCGGCCCATATTTTTCAACATGCGGTGCCACGATGCCATCCCATAAATGCCCCCAAGCTTTCACTATAATCAGTACTCTGCGTCATCATTGTTTCTGGGATGGCTTCCACGTTGCCAGCACATTTTGATCTTTCTCAGCTGCCGAAGAACCATCACACCGCAGGTCTCCATTCTTTCTGAATTTTTTTTGCAGGGACGCATTTGTCTTGGACGGTACGGTTTGCTTTTGATCTTCCGCAGGGGATTACGGATCTCGTTATCGATTTTGTTGTTGGATTTACAGCGCGTCAAGATGCAGATTTTCGTGAAGACCCTCACGGGGAAGACCATCACCCTCGAGGTAAGTCCAATGCGGGATTTTCTACGGGACGCCTTGGCTATGTTGACTATTTTCGGTGTCATCCACACAGGTCGAGGCCTCTGACACGATCGAAAATGTCAAGGCAAAGATCCAGGATAAGGAGGGTACGTGGGTATTTCCAGTGCTAGGATTGATAGACTCCGCATATGGCCAAAACGCTGAGCTGATCAAGATTACACCCAACAAGCAATATAGGGCAGTAGGAACTACTCCTATCCTTAAATTTTGCTGGGTGGGGAAAGAACTTGAGGTTTAAGGTTTTGGCCATGTGGAAGAATTGAATTCGGGGATGTTTTTAGGCGTAAAAAATATTCAGATCCAAGGTTTTGGTCGTGCGTGTAATAAGAATTGAATTTGGTTTTGTTGTAGGTATTCCTCCGGATCAGCAGCGGTTAATTTTTGCCGGGAAGCAGCTGGAGGATGGAAGAACCCTTTCTGACTATAACATCCAGAAAGGTAAATTTTTGTTGCCGACTTCTCTTTTCCGGCGGAAGTCAATGTGCTTTTGGCTGCAGAATCGACCCTCCATTTGGTGCTGCGTCTGCGAGGAGGCATCATCGAGCCGAGTCTGCGCATGTTGGCGCAAAAGTACAACTGCGACAAGATGATCTGCCGCAAGTAAGTCCATGCGCTATCTTAGTTTTTTTTTAAACCGCATCGCTTGTTCGGGATTGTTGTAAAAAGTTTCAGGGATAGTTTTCAACTGCTTATCTGTTAGCATTGAGAGAAACCCGGATTTGTTTCTCATGTGATGAGAGAGAAACGTGATTGAAAAAGCTCAGACGAAGAAATCATTCGTGCGTTCAATCAATCAATCAATCAAATGTATGAATTGTTTACCTGTTGGGTAAATCGACATACGAGTACTGTAGTTTCTCGTAGAAGTGATGGGAGCGGCGTTCGCTTCATGCTAGGGAACATCATTCAAAACGAACGCCGCTCCCACCACTTCTACGAGAAACTACAGTACTACTCATACTAGTATTCGGACAAAAACGGCATTGCTTCAGTACGGGTAACCACTGATTGATTGATTGATTGATTGTTCGAGAAGAGCAAAGTAATTTGACTTCGCCTTCATTCAGAGATTTTTTTGGTTATGAATTTCACCTAACGGTTTTTCTCCTTTCAGGTGCTATGCTCGCCTTCATCCGCGTGCCACAAACTGCAGGAAGAAGAAGTGCGGTCACACCAACAACATCCGACCCAAGAAGAAGCTCAAGTAGACCTTTTTCCCAGTTTTGTTCGCATCTCGCCACGCCGGGGATGGGACGTTTTATGGATACCTTTTTGTTCGTTCATCATCATGCTTACCGAGTTGTACTGCGCCTGAAAAATCGTGCAGGAGAATGACCACTCAGTCGGTCAGATAAATGAACGGTGAACTACTCGTGTCTCCTATCCTCGGCTGGTTCTCGTGTTGCTTAAATATATTTAAAAGACATTTGAAATGATTCTAGAGCGGCCTTTGATTTTAAATAAAACATTTTTGAATTTATAGTGACAAAAATAGAGATCGATATTTAAAAGCTTAGTTTTAGTACAAATCGCCAAATTTACTTTAAATTTAAAAAATTTTTACATCATACTTTAACGTGTTATTTTAAATGGTAAATATGGCTTTTCTTTTAAATAGAATAACTTTATTTAATCAACTTTGAGGTATTTTAGTTGAATTCAAACATGTTATTGAAACATGACTTATCTAGCTCATACTTCTGGTATCACGTTATCTTCATCTTTATCTTCCCTTGGTAGTATTATGCATTTCAGCTGTCTGTTTCGTTAGCTGCGCCTTGGAAAGGCTGTTTTACGAAGAGCTGCGGCAAAGAAGGGAGACAGTCATTCGATTGGTGATGTGTGATGACTGCTGAAGCTGCTCCATCGATTTATTGGTTGATTGAATCAATGTAGATACTGGAAGGTTTTGGTGATTACTGTCCAAACTCAATGGAAGTGGTGCCTGCCTTTGCCAATTCGTATAAAAATGACGGACTAAATGATATCAAGTCAAACGACACAACAAAGTATACGGATAAATCAAAAGCAACTGACATTTACCGAGAGCAGCATAAAAAGGAAAGTCTTCAGCCGCGCCACTGACCGGTCGGTAAGTAACTATAAAAAAGTCATGTAAACAGCAAAGAACTGACGCGACTTGAGGTCAGACATTTGTTACAAAGCATGCACAAGAAGAACATCTAACCAGATCAGCAGTGCGGAACGCGTATGTGAGGATACACGAAAAAATAGTTGACTGCATGCGCATCTTCCTCCCTCAGTCGAGGAGGTGAGTGTGCTCCTCCTTATCTTTCGATGCTTCCTTCTCTCCGCCGGTACGGTTGTTGGAAGCAGACACACTGGGCAGTTGTTCGGCAGCGACCGCTCGCGATTCGAGGAATTTGTCAAACTCGGAACTGGATAAAGCGGGTCGATCAGACAGGCCTGGTTGCGGTTGAATCTGAGAAGAAAACAAAAAATGCCAAATGAAAATCGGCACTGTGACAAAGAGGGAATGGTAGGAAAACATACCGCGGATTGAGACTTCAACCATGATTCCATCTCAGTCAATTCACTATCTTTCGGAAGCAGGGTAGGACCGGCTATGGGAATTCCTGGTTGTGACTGTCCTACGCGGCTCATTGCAAACGCACCGAAATCTTCAGTATCGGAATCATTAGGATCCATGTTGAGGCGAGGACTGTTTCTTCCCAATCCTGAAACCATAATGCGAGGGGGAACAATTAATGATTCCTGTTGGAAAATCAATCTGGCTGTCTGTTTTTCTGTCTACCTGTCTGGTTGTCTGTCTGGTTGTCTGTCTGGATGTGTCTGTCTGATTGTCTGTGTATGTGTCTGATCGCCTGTCTGTCTGTCTGTGTCTGCCTGTCTCTCCATGATCTATCTATCTATTTCTTTGCCTGCCTGCCTCTACCGAATCCCAGTCGTACCTATAGATCCCACGCCGGTCTGCAACATGTCGACGTCTCCCGCATTTGCAGGCCGCTTCTCTCCTCCAAAATCGATCAAGGTAGAAGATCCCGATGAGCCTGGTTCGGTGCGAGAAGATGTCTGAGCCGGAAGTTGAGGCAACGCCCGTGCCTGAATACCGGCTCCCTTCCGTTGTCGTTCAAATCGTTCGTAACGCAGAAACAAACTATTCATGTCATCATTCACAACTAGGAGTTCAGCTATAACAGAACAAAAAAATACGCTTCAGTCATGAGTTATTCAGGTCATGTGTGCCTTCCTCTGAGCCCATGAAAAGCCTACCGGTAACTTCTTCATTGTTGACCGCTCCCAATAGTTG
Organism: Hypsibius dujardini; assembly: GCA_001579985.1. Classification (NCBI taxonomy): domain Eukaryota; kingdom Metazoa; phylum Tardigrada; class Eutardigrada; order Parachela; family Hypsibiidae; genus Hypsibius; species Hypsibius dujardini. The sequence continues at coordinate 802 of LRSR01010760.1, read as the reverse complement.
AACAATCCTGTCCTGCATTGCCCGAATAGTCTGGTGCAAGTCCTGGACAGGCACATTAACCCGATTAGCTACTGTCTTTTTAGCTGTATTTAGACAAAAAGCAGGCAGACAGACAGGCAGACAGACAGACAGACAGACAGACAGACAACAGGCAGACAATAATCTAATCAACTTCAGATTTTCGCTGTTCTAAGATAGAAAGTTTACAATTAACAGCTGCAAATCGTCGGGATCCTCCTGCCCAGGTTTCATTTCCCCGAGCATCTCCGTGAAGACCTGCAGATTTCCCTTGACGACGTCCACTTCATTACGCATCTTCGCCAGCTGCTCCGGTGTCAGGTTAACCGGACCGGCAATATGTTGAATCTCTTGTCCTTGAAAATGATCCTGATACTGTTGCTGTTGGCTGTGGGTGGGAGGATTGAGGGATGTACGGCGTGGTGTCGCCGGTTGAACGGGAGGTGTTGTCACCGTCTAAAAATAACACCGTGTGGACAAGAAATCATTCCACTTGTATTCAACAAACGAACTACTTGTAATCAAATTTGTGCGGTGCGTACCTTTTGGGGAGTAATGATAGGGGCTGTGGCATCCATGTCGAGAACCGGAAAATCGATACCCTTCGACTTTAATTCGTCGTAGACTTCAGTGACGCCGCGAAGTTCAGCGGTGTTCCGAAATGTCTCGGCCCAGCTCTAATAAAGGAATGTCATCAGGAATTTCAAGTGATGAGAAAACCATTGAGAGATAGATGAACAGACAGACCAAATCAGACAGGCAGACAAGATGAACAGACAAACTG
>LRSR01010759.1:0-14430 GCA_001579985.1 Hypsibius dujardini | reverse complement strand
ACCAAATAAGGATTGTTTTAGCGGTTACAAAATTATGGCAGAAAGTCAGTTTCCCAATCAGCATATTAAGCATACCGGTTTTTGAGATCTTTCGCTGCTGATATCTTTGGTTGATAAAGCTGCTCCGCTTCTTGGGAGCCTGTCTGTGCCGAGTCGGAAATACTTTCATTGTCATCTGAGCGGGCCCCGTCATCTGCGACGGAGCTGCCACTCTCACTCATTTTGTCTCGATACTTAAGTCAGAGTACTAATAAACTACTACTGGAAATTGTTTGGCTCTTGGATTTCAATCATTCCATCAATCAGTAATATATCTTATGAATAATTGAATATCCTGGTAACGTCTTGAAAGTCATTTCTTATTGTATATCAATTAAGAAAATTAAAAGGGTGGGACCATAGTGAAAAGGATGGAAAAAGGGTGGGATTATAGTGATTTCCTATATAATTTTCCATGCCATAATAGACGTAGTGCGATTTGGGTCACTCCAACTTAATTCCAACTTCACATCATTCGTAAATTACTTAATTCGTAAATCACGACCTATTTTACGGCGTCAAATTGGGCCTGACCTAATCACCTTTCTTCACAAGTTACGCCCCTTTTCGTGAGAGAAAAACGCGATCCTCCCTCACGAAATTCAAGATCCTTCCCCATATTTCAATTAATGCGGGAGTGCGTGAAATAGAGCGAGAATTCAGGACCGCGTGAAGTTGGAATTAAGTTGTGAATGATTGAAATCGCGCTCCGTCTAAAATCAGCGCGGTGGTTGAAAAAATACCGCGTTCCAATCAAACTTCCCCGAGTCCTCCCGAAACTTAAAAAAGTACCGAACCCGCCCGACGATTCCCGAACTCAAAAGCGTTTTTCGGGTTTCGGGATTTTTCGGGGCCCGAAAGATTTCGGCACAGAACTGGGCTGTATGTTTGTCAATTGCAGGATGCGCGCTCGGAATGTTATCCTCAGTGTGGAAGGTCCCGCCGACAACGTGGTCAAGATCAAACCGCCCATGTGCTTCACCACAGCAAACGTGGACCTCTTACTGGGCATTATGGACGAATGCCTATCCAGTGCGGGCGAAGCAGCCGTTGCGATTGAATCTGCCATTGAGCGAGACCATGTGCTCAATGAAGAATGAGGCAACGTCTTTTTCTCTTGCTCACTGTCAGTCAGCAATATTCACGTTGATTGTTTTATTCAGTCAGTAAAGTAGTCACAAACCGGGATGAAAACAGCGAAACGTTAACATACCCACAGCAACAACTAAATAAATAATACATCGCTTTGGTCTCGGAAAAAGAGATATCGACGGAAAGGTAGAGGAAGGTCGCGTGCGCCCCAGTGGTACGTCCAGGTGGCGGAAGGCAAAACGAAACAGCTCTCCCACTCGCCGACAGACACAAGGGGGGAAAGAGGGGACAAATTCAGTAATAATAAAACGCAAGTGCATGCTTGCCAGCCAGTCAATCAATCAATCATCAGTGACCGTTCAGCCGACGTGACAACAAAAAATGGAACTCTCCCGACTTTGCCGGTCCGCTTTCTAACGGGGGACCGCCACGTGAGAGGTGAAACATAAGTGTGTCTGTGTCTGTGTGTCTGTACTATACGCTCCCGATCTCAAGGGTCGATTATGTCCCACCCCCGCTGATTCACATCAATCTGGAGCGGATCGTTCAGTTCCATTCACTTGTCCGTGATTGGTCAGTTGGTTTTTGCCTCACAGGCTTTGCGACCTTGCTTGATCGAAATGATGATTTCGGTTTCAAAATTTTCAAGTCAATAAAGTTTAAGTGAATCTGAATGAACAAGCAAGCGAGCGACGGAACGTGTTTTCGGGCCGGACCTAAAATCGACCCTTGAGATCGGGAGCGTACAGTATAGAAGATTGTCATAAAACATAAAAAAACTTAACACCAGACAAGATTATTCGTCGGTGACGCGTACAGTTACTGTAGAGTTTCATCGTCCGACAGGTTGTGTGTGTGTCATCTGTGATTGGAAACTGTGGATTGCGGCTGTGGGACGAGAGACGCCACTTCCTCTGGGAGGTGGGGCGGCGGCGTGGTACCGCCGGTTGAGCGTCGTAGAGCCGTCATCGGGATCTCCGGCTGGACTGAGTCGCCGGGTGTGGATGTTGTGCGAAAGTTCGCGGCAACGAAATCGCATGTGCGTTTCTTGAACTGTAGCAAACATGACAATATCTAAGGAAGAAAAAAAATGCAATATTCCTACAGAATGGAACAGACAAAGCAATCACTTCAACAAGCAGATATATTTTTCCAGTCAAATTCGACGGACCTTTTTCCGTTGCCAGCAGAAGATGCCGACTCCGACAAACAACAGCAGACCAATCAGTCCGAGAATTATCACAGGCATCAAGTATGAGGACGAGGTAAAACTATAACGTGTCACGCCGGGCAACGTCGTGGAATTATCCGCAATCCTGATTGCGTACGACGCTGCATAACAATAAAGTCCGTTATAGATAACCTAAGGCACTAAGTGGTGCTAAGTGAATCAATCTTACCACGACTATCTGAAAGACGGCATAAACAGCTGACCGACACCGCGGTGACCGGCACAACCGAAGGAGCGGTTAGGTAGACCTTGGTGTCACAGGCATCTGTTGACCACTCGCTGGGCAACCCAGATTTTCCCACACAGGAAAGCATATCAGGTATCACAGATAAATCAGTAAAGGACCTGTGAAATAAAAGATACGCGTTACCGAGTAATCTCACGGATAGACAAGACAGACAAACAGACAGACAGACAGACAGACAAGTAGACAAGCAGACATAGAGACAGACAGACAATCAGGCAGATAAACGAACAGGCAGAAAGAAATACAACAAGGTTCTCATCTCAATTAAACTCACTTGTGCGTTTCCAGATCGGAAATATTCAGATCATACGACACGTGGACAGTATAACTCCACAACACCGGATCAAACTTTGGTATCGCCAGCTCTACCAAATCTGACACTATCCGGCTGGCTGGATCCGTTCGATCCAACTGAAGAGCTGTTGCCGACATTTCCGGCACCAGTAGATCACTGAAAGTAGTCCAACTTCTTAGAAAAGCACCCTCAGCCAGAAAGCAAGCCAGATGGAAAAAAAGGAAAAAGAAAAACTCACTCAGTGACAGACCAGTCATCCATCAACAAGGACACATTCAGCCTGGTCCAGTCCGGCAGTTTCGCGTTGGTAACGCTGATTACCGGGCAGTTGAGGCCGTAACGCGGCGAGGCGGTGCCGTTCGGGAGAAGCTCGCTTCTTGTTGTGATATGGCAAGGAAACTTGCCGGAGATAAAATAACTTCCGCGGTTTGTCGCGGCATTATAGAAGGACTTCTCCACGCGTGGCAGCGAAAATTTCGCCAACATGTCAGAGACTTTCGGGAGCTCATCCATCTCGGAGAGAAGAAGATTCAGCGTTTCAGACAGGGTCGCCTCAAATGCGGTATCGTGGATATTATCGCCCGCTGCCAGGGACTGCAGGACGTCGAGAAGGTCCACAGCGGTTGAGAGATCTGTGAAATGGAAAATAGTAAATCATGAGCTAAGACAAACAAGAAACCACAACACAGGCAAGTAAGCGGACCGACAAACAAAGAACCACACATACAAGCAAGGCAACAGACAAAAACGAAAAAGTACCTCGGCTAAAGAGCGGTCTTTGGTTGACCACAAAGTCCTTCACATTCCGCGCCATTTCCCGAAACAACGCCACATTCCCCTTGCCAAATCCCACCTGCATCCCGTCCACCTTGGTCTTAATAATCAGAATCTTGAGCGAAGTACAGTCCGATAAGTCGGGTTCCTGCCACTTGACGTTCTTATCGCAGCGTCGCCGGGCCGTTCCACTCATGTTGTACGGGCACACCTGCTCATTGTCAGTGTCCACACTGGTCAAGCCCCATTCGATGCCGCGATACTCTTCGGCCTTGCAGACTGGGTCGTTCGGCTGCAGCATGCGGACCTTGATGACTTTGTCCCGCATTTCCGCTTTGTTTGAGGCTGTACACGTATACTCGCCGCTTTCCAGCACGTGATCGATGAAGAGCTGCTGGCCGGGGGATCGCTGATCCGGGAGCACTTTGACGATGTGGTGGCGCGGGAGGAACCTGCAAGACTAATCGCTCAGAAAACGGCATACCGTACATACTGGTAATATGACAGAGAGTAACCAGGCACAGGGATGTTTCTCAAAGATACAGCAGAACGCAGAGCATTCAAATGCACTAACAGACAGAAATGAGCAGACAGACAGATAACCAGACAACCGGACAGACAAGACAACCAGACAGATATACAGACAGATATAAAAGAAAATAACAGACAACCCGTAAAAAATAAAGACAAGACAGGTACGCAAGCAGACAGACATACAGAACTTGTAGATTTACAAACATACAGACAAACTAACAAACAATCTGTCAAACAGAATAAACAGACTGGCAGACAAACACACAGACAGACAGGTAAGGAGTAAAAAAAGGCACAAACTGGAAGACAGACAATATAGTACTGTAAATAAATCGTGCTCTGACAGACAATGACGCAGGCAAAAGAGGAACGCTACAGCAACAGACTGCTTCACACATACCTCACGTCCTCTCCACGCAACTGCCAGCGATAATTTGCGGCAGATTGCTGGAAAGGAAGCAGAGTAATTCATTGGTTTACTCAGCTTTTTGAATAAAAAGACGTCTTTGTTTTGGTTCAAATGTGTCTCTCGTGAAACGAAAAATTGACTGAAACTGACTGACTTACCGTCGTCGTACACGTCACCTGCAACGACTCTCCCGGATACACCACCGGCGTGGATGGTATGACGACAATCGTGGGAGCCCGCTGCACCTCCACCAGCCGGGACTGCGTGACAACCTCCCCGTGATCTTCCGCGGTGCAGGTGTAGATGCCGCTGTGGGCGCGATTGACATTCTCCAAATTCACCTGACTGCTTTTCACACCCCCGCCCAGTGGCATCTCCGTCAGCCACATAGCCGAATTGGACGAGGGGTCAAACGGCAGGTCGTCCTTCGCCCAGGAAAACCGCAGATCCGCGGAACCCTGCGCCAGGCACACCAAGGCCATCTCCGAATTTTCCACCACGGGAGCCTTGGTGAAGAGGGTCAAGTTGAAGAGTTCCAAAACGGGAAAAGTGGTGACCGAGCTGTTCCAAATTTCCCGCATGTCAAAGATGACGTTGCGGGAGCGCTTCCCGGCATCGAGTCGTATCAACTCGGCAACGTCCTGATCGGCCAAGCAGACCACGCTGACGTGGGTCGATGTAGTGGATGCGTTAATGGGTCGACAGGATTCCAGTTTTGGCGCCAGTTTGCCGAGTTTGAGCAGCAGAGCGTCGGATACGCTTGCTGAGTTACTGCCTCCTTTCAACGCAACGTCAATTTGGATTCCCTTTCGGCCAGTGTCGAGACAGGTGGTGTTATCGCGACCATCCAGTCGATATCCAGGATGACAGGCACATTGCAATTTGTCTGAGACATCCTTAAATCAGATACAGAAGGTTAGGAAGAGGAATAGTTTCTGACGAAACAAATAAAAATCTGTCTTATTGTCAGGTTTTAATTTCTGAATGAAATTGTGAATAATTTGTTCAATTGCCTATTACTTTATTGCTTCTCAATTATAAATCACTCTTTAGTGTTGAATCACATTGAATTAAGTTAACAAAAATTCTTCTTGCCGTCGAAATACCAGACTTCCTAAAACTAACTTTGACGCAGCGTTGTAGGCAGATGCCCTTTTTACTCTCGCATCCCCGGACGTTGGGCATTTTGGTGACGGCGGTCTCACACCGACCGCCCTCAAACCCCGTCTTGCACTGGCAGTTGATGAGATCCACGCCGAAGGCGTAACTGCAGGTGCCCCCGTTGATGCAGGGATTCTCCGGCGGGGAGGAGGTCGGATCGCACTTCGGCCCATACTGACATTGGGTGCCAAAGAGGCCGTCGTAACAGACGCAGGAGGATGTTTTAAAGTCCGCGTTGACGACACACCGACCGGCGGCTTTACAATACCACGGTCCATCACAGCCCTGTATGGCCGCTTCCTTGGTGATGCCTTTGGGGTAGGTGACGTAGGTTAAATTAAAGCCGAACTTGTCCAACAGATGGTTCCGGACTCGCGCCATGGAATGAGAAGAAGTTAGATTCATCCGAATCACCACAAACGGCTTATGGATTGGCATCCTAAAAATAAAACCAAATTTGCTGCAGTGATGACGATATATTCTGACCCCTTTTTGCCTTACTGCTGTTTTACTTCACTTTTATGTCTGAATAACTACCTGCCGCCACAATGTGTGCCCCTTCAAACTGTTTCCGTACGAGGCTCGGAACGTGAATCAAGCGGCCCCGAAATCCTAGCCCAGCCCGGCAGGCTTTGATTACTTCATTGCCGACATGTCAATAATCCAATCAATCAAAACCTTGTTTGACCTAATTTAACTCTGACTTTAGGGCCGCTTGTTTCACCTAATTTAACTTTAATTTTAGGGCCGCTTGGTTAACATTCCGAACAGCGCTGTTTAAATTAGCGATTAAAAATAAGCTGATGCGAGATGTTTTAGTTTTTAATTAGATGATTGTCAACTCAATTTAAAATCAGACGCCGGGTCAAATTTCGATAGCATGTTAAAATCGAGGGATTTTAATTCAAATTTGATTTTAAATACTGAAAAAAAAGAGTTTTCATTTCTAATTTAGTCTTTCAGCACATTTTTTTCTCAGTTCAGTTTTTAATTTAATTTTAAACAACTTGGATCATGTGCTGGTTATTAATTTAAATTCATCCAAAACAGCGTACTCTAGAACAATCTAGCCAAATACGTACCAGTCGAGATATTTGTCGAAGGTGAACTTATAATCGTGGCCGTTGTAGGAGTCCGAAGCCAGGGCAATTTCCCCCGCAGCTTCTCCATTGCCGTAGCGGTCGTACCCGAAGATGCGGATGTACGCCGGCTCCACCAGATAAATCTCCGTAAAGTACAGCACCGTGTCCCGCAACGGACCCGCCTCCACCACCCACTCACAGCTGATGGGGCTGCGGAACGCCGCCGGGAAGTTCGGCGTCTGAATGAAACCCCGCTCTGCCTTGAGGACAAACCGACACGGCGGCAGAGACTGCGCGGAGGCTTCCCGCACCGCCAGCGACGAGCAACTCCGTCCGTCGGCGTTCAGCCGACCGGTGAAACACTCGCAGCGGGCTTGGCCGTTCGGGCTCACCACGCACCGGTCACTACAACCGAGGTCCTGGCAATCTGGGATGGCTCCGGCCTGCCAAGTGTCGCATCGCTCCCCACGAAAATGCGACGGACAGAAGCAGCGGATCGACGTTGCGTTGGTATACTCGCAAGCAGCGTGGTTCGAGCAGGGATTCTTCAGGGCGTTACAGTCCGGACCGAATTCACAGCGGCTGCCGTAGTGAAGGGATGAGTCGAGGCAGTCACATCGGCCGCCCATAAAGTCCGCCGTGATGAGGCAGCGGCCAGAGAACGCGCACTTCCGCAGGCTGCAGATGGACTTCTCCGGATTAGCGCGGCGTGAGAGGACGTCTTCGCTGACGGATGAGATCCGGTAGGTGAGGTTGAAACCTCGCATGAGATCAAAGATAGATCCTGCTAACGGCTTCAAGGAGGAAATGTTGCTGGCTGAAGTACCCTGTCGGTAGGAGATGACCATGAACGCTCTACGAATCCGAACTCTGCAAAAGAAAAAAATATTTAGAACAACAGAAAAAAGGAACAATTAATACAACACAAAATACTCCGATCAGACAGTCAGTAACAACAATTTCCAATAAGCGCAATCGATTTATCAGCCGCGCGGATTTTCAACAGAAGAACAGATGAATTACATGTTTATTTGAAACAAATAAAACACTTTTATCTGGAACGGCAAGTCGCGCCAATAAATTGAGATTATATATTAGTGTACTTTTATCAGAACCATGAGCCGCGTCGTTTGCCCATACTACATGCACGTAAATACTGGCGTGTACATCTTTAAAAAATTTCAAACCGATTCCCGTAAACGATCCTCTCATTATCATTCTTCCCGGCCTAACCCCGAGATACGCCGAACCCAATTTGACTTTCCGGTTAACAAGTCTTATGTCAAGGCATAAATGACGCCCCAATCCCAAATGACTAACCGCTTGAAGCCGGGAAAACAGAATTATCGGAGATTTACGTGACGCGGCATCCGCAGCGGCCGCGGAATAATATGTCCTCGGGGGAAGCCCCGGAAGACAAACAACGTAGTCCTAAATGCAATCCATCGCACACTCACGTGACAAATAACCACAACAACATGAGATCACGCCGGAAAACGGGAAAGGTTAGCGATAAAAATAACTATAACATGGAGGACGAGGGTTCTGGCGGCCAACGTGGAGACGAACAGACAGACATCGATAGCGAACAGACGGACGGACAGACAACCACAAAGATAGATTAGATAAATTAACAGAAAGACAGGCAGATAGACTTACAAACATTTCACCCTAAAAGTAACGAATCCATTGACAAGTTACAACCAAAAGAGAGGGGCTTACGCTGGATCAGCTTCCGGTGTCGTGTCCACGCTGAAGAACCCATGATTCAGGCCACCGTCCTTCCGGAGTCTCTCCAAATCAGCCCAAGTGTCACCATCCGACGAGACCGAGCCGTCATCGGCCATCCCAAGCCAAGCTGGTAGCTTATCATACGACGTCACCGAGATCCCGCCTGGGCGCGGAATATACAGTTCCGAGAGGTAAAGATTGATCTGCTGAAGTTCACCGCCCTTGATGATCCAATGACAGGCGCGCTTTTCATTAGGAATAACATCATCCGGATACTTCTCCGCAGACTTTGCTTGTGTGCCGGCCACAACAAGCCCATTGAAAAAATCGGGCGATATAATTAATCCATGTTTCTCCCCATACAGCCCGCCACAAGTGGCTTGTCCGACCGACGAATCTGGTACTCCGGTCTGCTGAGGCGGCACGGGCGAAACGATCAGTTGGGCGGACGGTCGTCCCTCCACAGCGGCGACGAAACAACACAGGAGCAAGAGAGCAGGTGAGAAGGTGACGTAGGACAGCAGGAGGAGCCGGAGATCGAGGATGGTCAAGAGAGACTGCAGGTTGGTCATCGTAATCGCGGAAGCCAACGACGGGAGACGCCGTAAACATGATCCAATCTCCCCGGTAGGTCTTGCCAGAGGCGCCTTATCATCGTCGTAGTCGGCGCCGTGGTCCGTCGTGGTCGTCGTCTAAGTGTGGTGTGGATGGTGAATTGTCAACTGCAAAAACAAACAACACACCACCTCGGTTACGTAATGCAGAATATTAGAACAAAAGATGTGATTACTCGTATCACAGCGAATGCTATGCAATACACATGTACAGAGGTATAGTGGAAGAGTATTCCATGGGTGCGCTACACCTACGACTGTACATTTTGTTTTGGCCCCAACATCACCGCGGCCCAGTCAGATATTAAACAATTACCCGAAAATGACAAAACGAGAAATTAAATCAATCGAGAACCGTTTTGATCTATTACTCGATTGCAATTGCGATTCAAGAGATAACAAGACAGCGAAACCGAAAAAATTCTAAAACGGTCTGACTACGCGGAGCGGGAGTCGCACCTTGATGGGGGACCCTGACCGGAAGTGCCTTCACATCAGCAAACGTTCTTCAAATATACTTGCTCGAGGGCTCAATTCGTTAGTTTCACAAATACCACCCATTTAACTTCCATGCAAATATGCCTTCCGGTACAATTCAATCAAAAAAATATTCTGTAAATACAACGTACAATGTGAATCCAATCACTGAGTTGAATTCTGAGAAAATTTCTGCAACCTCCGATCCCCGCTGTTTACACATATCTTTTCCATAAAAATCATAAAAGCTTGATTGATTTACCAACGCTAGTAATTTGTTTCTCTAGTTATCAATACAAGCAACGGAATTATCCCTGATTTAACTTATGCCGTCAGAATCCGTTGCAATCGTGTCAAACGCAGAATCCGTGGCGTGTGATTAACAATATCCCAAAGGAGCCAATTGTCAAGGGCACTCACTCACATATACATGACATTTCAACATAAACGTCGCTGAAAACAAACCGTTAAATTAAGCATACGCGTCAGAGATCAATGAAACACTACATTAAGCGGAAACCTGCTGAATTCCAAGCAAACCATTCATTTATTCAGCGAAAATTCTTAAATAACATGATCATCAGAACGAGGAAGAGGTCCTGGAATGAGCCACTTAACCCTGGAATGGGCCACCGGGTGGCAGGGGTCGCTCTGTCGCAAATCAATCGAAAACAAACGAGTCGCTGCATACTCAGCGACCTCTACAGTGAAATTTTTCCAACTATCAAATTATTTCGTTTTTTAAACACGCTCTCACAAATTTTCTTCGCATCTGATACGCGTTCCACCGAGGTTATCAATTATTCTCCGTCGTTTAGGATCTTGGTAATAGCCAAAATCAGTCTGGAAGTTATGACTCCAGGGTGGCCCATTCCAGAGCCCTTTCCTCGTACTAGCACATAAAAAATTCGTGTAAATGTAATAAAAATCTCCCTTTTTTTGCAGTCGTTAATCGAAAATTACATTCGGAGCGGTGCACGCGTGCAACAAAACCTCTCGCGTGGGAACACCGGGAGACTAAACTCTTTAGTGCAACAGCCTATTACAGGCGACGACGAACGAGGGGCTCAAGGAAATGGCCCGCATAGTAATAAACAACAGCAGAACAAGCAACACACCTCAAATCAAAGTTCACACTTCGAAAGTGAAAACAAATTCCCTCTACACACGTACCTGCTAAAACAATGCTGCCGGTCCATTGCGCGCCGTCGGTGATACAAAAAAATATACATGCCGTTCAGCCGGGTGCGGGGTCGGGGGAATATTGTCCTCTCAACAAGGGGGTCCTGTTGTGTGGCCAGGCACAAGTTGTGTGGCCAGGCACAAGTTGTGTGGCCAGGCACAAATTGGGTATTTCCCAATACCACACACTCACAGCGACAAACAAACCTCCCCTGCACTCGTGAATCCCGCGCGTCGTTTCGCCTCGTCTCCTACTACACAGGAAAGAAAAACAGATCGTAAAACCGAACAATAATCTGTTGTGATCGAACCACCACCGTACCATTTACCTCTCTTAAAAACGGCCTTGACAAGCGACTGGAAATTGCACTTTTCTCCTTTCCTCTCGTGTGCGTTGGTCTCTCAACTCAACGTCAAAATAGGGCTGACAAACAATCAGCCTCTTTAAGTAAGATTCTCCTTGCAGAAGCCTAAAACAGATACGTCCGTCGATAGTCCAGGACAGGGAGAAAATAACTAAAATACAAAAGGAACTGCAAAGTTATTGATGATATTCTTAGCTGAATTGTTGAAGATCACGCACGCACACAGACAGACAGTGCACAAACAACAAGCGTCTGGCCAATAGAAATGGATTTTGTGGCGGACGGCCAATCAGCGATTGAAAAACAACTATATTAGCCAATCATGAAACCAGTAAGGCGGGGCTTATCCTGACTCATAACAGCAGCAGACAGGCCGGCAGAGAGAGTAGTACACTTTTTACACCATAGACACTTCTGGCGCCGCAACGCAATCTACAGTAGATGGTCTCTTGAGGAAAGGGGAAATATCCCGGTTTCAGTAACGGCTTGATTTCTGGGTTTCAGTAACGGCTTGATTTCTAGGTTTTGGCACTTCACTTCCATAGTGTCATTCACGCAAATTGACCGATGTCATTACTAATGATTAGGCTAATTGTTTGATGTTTTTATGACCATGGCGAAATCATGTGCCTCGAGATGAGTCCAGCAATAAACGTGTAATTAGTCTTGTTACTCAAGTTTTACAATCGGGACTTCCTGAGACCGGGTAGTAAGTGCAAACTTTAGTTCACCCATACCGAGTGTCCACATTCCAACTACATGTACAAATCTGAAAGGAACTACAAAGTCTACACGTAACTAAACAAGTAGTAAATCGATGTTCTCGCACAACACTAAAAAGACATAACCGCTGTAAAAATGGGGCCGATGCCAGACAGAAATTTTCCAGCAGTTACTCCAGCGTGTCCGTCTCAATGTCCCATATGCAGCAGTTGCATCAGGGTATCATTGCCCACCAGCTCGGTCCGCAAGGACGAAATTTCTTGCGTCAACTCCTGCGTCTCTTGATGAATGTCCTCCAATTGCCGCTGGCTCTCCATGCTCCGCTTCGTCATAGCCTTCTTGTATGCTTCCAATTCGGCCAGGTACTTTTTCTTCCGCTCGCGATTCATCCTAGCGTAAACCGCATGTGAGGACATCGCGCCCGGTCGTACTTTCGGCGCTTTCCCTCCCAGTTTAGAGGTCTTTGCGGAGGAATCCTTCCGTGTCACCCCATTAAGACTCTCATCTCCGTCGGAAAAGTCAAAATCCTCCTCCCGTGCATCCACCAGAACAGGCATCCGTGGCATCACTTCCGCAGTCACCTGGGAACTGATTAATCCACTTCGACTCTGCGTAGGTTTAATCACAACCAGTTTGCTCGGTCCGAGCTTCGCTTGATTGATCGATTGCTTCGGGGTAGGCGCAGCCACGTCAACCTTTGCTTGATTGATCGATTGGCTTGATTGACGCGAGGCGCGTGTCATCATTTTTCCTACGGCCGAAGCCACAGGAGCAGGTGCACTGGGGGAAGGCATGTCGTGCCAATCTTTCGAATCCGAATCAGCAAACTGCCAGGAATCACTATCCGAAAAAAGGGGTCTCAAATACGGGAGCGGAGGATTAATGCTCAAGACGTTGTGGTTATTTAAAGGTGGCGGCTCTGAAGAGAAAGAAAAATGATCTGCTGGTCGACTCCGCGTCTGTGCGTAGTCGTGGGACTCTAGAGGGAGAAATTGAAGGAACTGACGCAACTCATCCATGGTGATGAAGGGAGAGAGCTCCAGCGTAGCAAGGATTTCGCACTGTCAAATACGAGGGAAGAGGCCATTTTCCCCAAAATCTTCACTTGACAGTTCAAATCTAACTTCAACCACAAAACGTGACACACCGTTTTTGAGACTTACCAAGTCAGATAAAAGCTAACAGTCCAACTGTTACAAAAAAACAGCGCGAAACTAGGAAAAAGGGAGATCTGGAAAATAAAAAACTAAAAACGGTGGTTCATGTTATTATGGCTGTGAAATGAAACGACAACAATCGTCATATTCAATCGCTGCGCCTGATATCGTGGTTGCGTTGTGTGAACGCTTCCATGACATCATCCACCGAGTACTCACTCACGTGGCCAAAACGCTGTCAGGCGGCTTTAACTTCGTTTCACGCACGTGCGCTCATCGTACGCATAGGAAATTGGCTCACTCCCTTATTGTGGCCAACCGGATAGCCCGCTCTAATTCGGGCCCGACATCGTTATGGCCCTTGTATGAATTTGCGTAGCTGGTCCAAACCTGTCTGCATACCCAATAGAATCACTTCCGTTACACACGTTTCCACGTTTTTGAGAACTTTTGACTGCGGGTGCCATAAATCATAACGATCAGGTTTTTAACACATTATTTTCGAAGTGGACCAGTGAAGTATACTGAAACAGACGCTTTTTGGACAGCCAATGCCGCAAGACAAAAGTTAAGCGGTTGTCCTTGCGATCCCGTGAAGATCGAACTGATTTAAAACAGATTCCTTTATTGCTTTAAAATTGGGCGACCCAATCGTGGAGGTTTTCAGAAGTTCAATGAACGAACCGCTCGAACACAGCAAAGCATCGGAAAACAATGACAAATGCTAGAACCTGATGCTAGAACCTGACCATCAATCATAGGATACAGTCCACACGGCAAAACGAATGTTCAGGACCAAAGGAAGAAACAGTACGGCAAAGGGCGCCGCGCCGCAATACTGCTCCGAGGATTTTGAAAAAAAGATAAAACAGGAGGCGAAAGGCCTTTGATTGCCGATTGCGGAAAAAGAAGCACGAAAGGGGTGGAAAAGGTCCACTGGGACTGGAAGGTATTCATAAATGAGCAAGCTTCAAGTAATAGTAAAGTGGCATGTTGCTGGTCCAATAAAAAAAACGGATGAATTTTGAATGTTATCCGCTGCACATCATGCATTCGTCCTTATTCTGCAGCGAACAGGCCAGCTTTTCCGCAGCAGTCGCTTTCTGCACAGCAGTCGCTTTCTGTAACAAGCAAATAAGGGCATTCAGGCCGGATAAGGTTTTCGTCTCGCATTTAGAGGGGAAGTTTCCGCAATCCGCGCAATCAGAACACGTTATCGCTCTGCATGCGATTTTGTCGCGAGATCCCTACCTCATTGGCGGCAGCGATATTGGCCTTGATTTTCTCCTTGTCGACGGTGAACTGAATGGCGTTAGC
>LRSR01010758.1:0-11633 GCA_001579985.1 Hypsibius dujardini | reverse complement strand
AATTTTGCAGTGTAGCATGATACGCATACAGCCAAGCAGTCAGCACTGGGTGAAATTTTTTTCGGTTAGTTGCGGCGCGGAGTTTTGTTTTCTTTACGAAGGGTTCAAAACATGCATGATAAATTGTTTCGTCTTATATGTTGCAGAGATGAATGTGGCTATCCGTTGGGATAAGTGCACTGATTGAAGGGGTAGGTGTATAAAATGCCCTTGCAGCTGTAGTATCGCTGCGGTTGGACAGCGATTGGCGAGGCGGTCGTGGTGGGATACGTGCAAGCTGGATCAGGAATCGTGGAAAAGCGTCCGTTACACGCGAAGAAAACGGGCAGTTGGGCGTCGACGGCGATCACCGCGAACAGAAGGACTAAAATCGCATAACCAAAACGAGTGTGCGAAAATGAAAATAAATAAATAAATAGATGAAGGGAATAAATGAATTGTCGCTTGACCTGAAATTAATCAAACGTGATAAACAGTTTTATCTTTACAAAAATCGTTGGAAAATATTAAGATCAAAAAAGCTTAATAAAATATTCAGCTATTTTGACGAAATAAATGAAAAACTTGCTAATTTTTTAATAATTTTGAATTTAACTCTAAATTGGATAAATAAATTGAATAAAATAAATATTAAATTCGATAACCTTTAAAACTAAAATAAACCGAAATAAATTTAGCTGAATTAATTTAAAAAATTAATAAACAATTTTACTTCTTTTATTAACTATATAGTCAAATCTCTCAAAGGGAAATTAGAAAATTAAATTTCAATTATCAAAATTCTCCAAAAAAAATTCCGACTTTTTTTTATTCTGAATTTGTTTTTTTAGAATTAAATTTTCCTTTGAGTTTAATCAGACATTTAGGACTTACCAGTGAGCACGAGGCATTTTTGGGTAGAAGTCATTTTTTTCAAAGTGGAAAAAAAACAGAAGGGAACAAGCGTGCCGGTGTGAAGTAAAAAAAAAGTTGCATTCTGGTCTTTTTATACAGCACGCATGTTAATGATGACAAAACAGGCGTGACAGGAACATGTTTCTTCTCACGCGCAGTTTTGTCCTTGACATGAAAGTGAAATTGCAAGGACGCGCGTTATTCTTGAGCAGATGTCAAGAAGGTTGCGCCGTTTTTTGGCTCGCTCCCTGGCCCTCCGATCACGTAATGTACGTCACATCAAAAAACAAATTGCTTCGAATTCGCCTTCACATTTCAAAATGCCAAAATTGTAGTATTGTTTAAATATATTTCAAATGTTATTTCAAGTAGCCAAAAATTATATTTTTATTCTAAATAAAATTCACTTTTACTTTATTTAAATTCGAAATCTTTGTTGAGATATTTTATATATTTTTAAATATATTTAAAATTTTATTTTAAGTAGCCGAAAATGTTATTTTTAAATAAAAAAAAATTAAATTAAATTCACTTTTACTTTATTTAAAATTCGAAATCGTTGTTGAGATATTTTATATATTTTTAAATATATTTAAAATGTTATTTTAAGTAGCCGAAAATTATATTTTTATTTTAAATAAAATAAATTAAGTTATTTAAAATCCAAAATTAAGATTGAAATATTTTATATTTTGTGTATTTTTCCTTAAGATTAGATGCAAAGCCATTATTTTACATTTATTTAAAGTCTTATGACACATACGAAAGGTTTTTATTTTATTTAAAAAGCGCTTTTTATTTTAGATGTATTTAAATGATAAATTGTTTAATACAAGCGAGGAGTAAAAAAATATTTTTAATTTAATTTAAATTCAACAGCCTTATTGAAGCAACATTTATCAGGCAAATTAGGAGCGTATCGAACAAATTCTCTTTTTTTATTTCCGGTGAAAATTGTCATAAAGATTTTATGAGATCAAGCTGAACCAGTTTCAATTATGTGATTGATTAATACAATGGAATATGCATCTTCGAGTTGTAGTTTTTTTTAAATAACTAGCTCGTTCGATTAATAATGGATTTCAATAATACATTCAGGCAGTTTAATTCAAAATCAAAAATTGCAAATTTTTCGGCAAGTAGAGGAACTATTTTTCTCAGGACTTAAACGTACTAAACCGAGTCAAGAATTTCGTCCAATTCGCCATACGCAAATAAACGCGCAGTTTGTGCATTCCCGATGGACTAAGTGGCATTTGGGTCTTTAAAATTAAAATTAAAAATTAAAAACTAATCATGAATAACGATCCACTGAGGTCTCTGTCAGTTGGATTGAAATATAATTCTCCGACCCCATTTAATATGTTAAGCAGGTCAAGTGGTCTCCGCATTATTGCCGCCAATTTTTATGCGCACTAATGCTGTTGACTTCAATGAATTCTCAAGTGAAGTCTGAGGATGTTTACGGGTTTTTATTAGTTTAATTAAAATCGCTAAAGGGACACACACTTGCCTCATAAAAGCTTGACCTTCCTTGCCCAAAAACAGTGCCAAAACTGAGACGTCACAGTTTCGACAAACGCATCCCCACGGAGTCATACTCGTTGCGGGAATCGCTGCCCGAGGCCCTACTGCGATTCGCTTCGTTCCTCCCCGCACGAAAGTCGATTCTGACTTTTATGCGAAGCTTGTTCCAGGCTGCACGAGATGGTTGCAAAGTATGTCGCCCTTCATTACGACAGCGCCGCTGCTCACACAGCGCTGGACACCGTCTGTTTCCTCCAAAACAAGAAGTAGCAATTTATTTCTGCTTCGAACTGGCCCTCAAATTCTCCAGATCTCAGTTCGATGAATTAATCCATTACTGATAATTTTGAACGTCGTTTGTGGAAGCGTGAGGCTAAAACATTAGAAGCTCTGATTCGCGAAATGCGTCGGGAGTGGTCGAAGATTGACGTTGGTTTGTGTGTTCGGATTCTCCAATTTTAGTCGAAACGAGCTCGTATGGTTCGATGAATCAATCCACTAAGGCTAATTTTAAACGCCGTTTGTGGAAGCGTGAGGCTAAAACATTAGAAGCTCTGATTCGTGAAATGCGTCGGGAGTGGTCGAAGATTGGCGTTGGTTTGTGTGTTCGGACTCTCCAATTTTAGTCGAAACGAGCTCGTATGGTTCGATGAATCAATCCATTAAGGCTAATTTTAAACGCCGTTTGTGGAAGCGTGAGGCTAAAACATTGGCCGGCCTGATTCGTGAAATGCATCGGGAGTGGTCGAAGATTGACGTTGGTTTGTGTGTTCGGACTCTCCAATTTTAGTCGAAACGAGCTCGTATGGTTCAGGAGAACCACGGCCTTCATATAGAACACCTGTTGTCATTTTTTAACTGCAAGAAGCCATTTAAACCGTCAATTAAAACAGGGCTCAACTTGGCCTGGATAACGCTTCTGTAGCTGTTAAATGTAGCTTCTTCAGACATGTTGCAGACGTTACATTTTAAAACCAGTCGTAGGATTTTTTTGACGAAAACAAATTGGAAATCTTCATGATTTTGTATTACCCTTAGGAAAAAAACATTTGTGTAGATAAAATAAGACATCTCAGTTTCAAACTCGTACTTTGTGATGACTTAAAGAAAAACAGTTAAAATTGCAAATCTGAAGAATTGTTAAAACCGTTTGGCATAATAAAAAACTAGACTTTCGTTGTTGAAAGACATCGATAACGAGTGGCTTTAAATAATGCCAATATCCGCATTTTGACGCGGGTCAAATGCCTCTCGCTTTGATTCCGGTAATAATTTAACTTAATTGGTTTCTGCTTCTGCTGTGCACAAAATCATTTTTCCTGCTATTTTTTGTTTCTTTTGATGTCGGGAAATTTCCCCTGATAAAAAGAAGCGGTTTCAGTCAGGTGCTCAGCGCTCTTTGCGTGTCAGGCACGCGGATCGAGTATCAGTTTAATTTTGCAGACAAGTGACGCGACCCTTCACCGGAGAAAACTCAAATGTGGAGGACCCTCATTCGGGATGACGCATTTTTAGGTGACGCCTATCTCGTCATATCCCCTTGGGATTTATTGCCTTTTACTCCCGCAGAATTGAAATCTATCGGCTCGCATAACAGACCTGCCTGAAAGGATGATTACTCCATGCTACGATTAAATTCAATACTTTCCTACTGGTACTTTTACATGAAGCGGCGTATGCGGTACAGACAGACTCGCCAGGCAGACCAAACTTTGCGTGTGGGAACCTCATGTCTGGTTCCAGTCAAGCAGATAACTTCAACCTCTCCAGAGGCTCCCTGAAATGTCTATCAATAATACCTGCGTGTCCGTTAAACGAGTTGTTTTTCCCAAATAATGCCGAACTTTGTTTTTTCCCCTGTTTTTTTTCAGACACCATCTGAATTTGTTTTCCAGACATCGTCTGAACATGTGTTTTTTTCAGACATCCGTATTTTTTTCAGACACCATCTGAGTGTTTTTTCAAACATCCGTATTTTTTTCAGACACCATTTGAGTGTTTTTTCAGACATCCGTATTTTTTTCAGACACCATCTGAGTTTTTTTCTCAGACATCGCCTGTATTTTTTTTGCACTAACGTGTCTGTGATAAATTAACGTATCGGTACCATAAAAAAATGAACGAGCTCTCCACAAATGGCTTGGACTAATCTAAGACACGTTTCCTTGCCGTTATTCCACTTGATGATTTTGTGGTTCAACTGTTTCTTCCCCAATTCGGATGCCTCCACGAACGTGATGATCTTGTCGGTCCACGTCGGCGCCAATCCACTGTATGGGTATTACGCTGCGGCGCCGGTCTATCGGGTCGCTGTCCGTCACATCCGACAACGATGGCCCACATCGTTGAGCAACCTGACACATACAGCAATTTACATGCCCGGCTATGATCTATGTCCCGACGGAGGAGATCATACCGCGGAGTTTTTTGCGGGGTATTATTACGAGCATTGGAGGAGGCTGACTGCTCCTGAGACTTATCTTGTTCTCGCTAGCCCAGGTCTGTTTTCAGTATGAGGCCCAGATTGACAAGAGATGCAGGTTTAGTGTTTGTTGTTGTTGTTGCAGAATGCACTAATCAGGCCTTGGTACTGGCCGATTTCGCTCGAGGTATGCGTTTAAAATAAAAGACAGCAATTTTAGTTTAACTGTAGTCGATTATTGCAGATCTGGATTTGCCACTTTTCATCAGGTATCAGCCTGTGTCTGTGTCTGTGTCTGTGTCTGTGTCTGTGTCTTTGTGTCTGTGTCAGTGTCTTTGTCTGTGTCTGTGTCTGTGTCTGAATATTCGTACTTCGATATCTCTGTCTGTTTTCAACGCCTGGTGTTTAAGGATTTGTAGAAAAATTGACTATTGACTGTTAACTATTTGTTGTGATCAACTTTTTGCTTGCATCGTAGTGTGGCCGGTAGTACGCAATTAACTAACCGCAAACGCTATCCCACGACATCCCCCCAAGCAGCTCTCTCAGGAAATGACGTTCTCCAATCCCTCGAAGCATTGCTCAATCGATTCTCATGGCGAACTCTTTCCCTAATCTGTGATCCCATGACACAAGCACCTGGCCTTGCCAACTTTTTCTACGCTCGCTGCGGCGATCTCCAAAAGTTTTTCATTAAGAAGGGTTACACTTGGTATAATAAGGAGTTCAACTCCGCGACTGAGCGAAATTTCTCAGACTATCTTTCTGCAACGAAAGATCGAAGTCGCAGTAAGAACTTCACCACCTGAGTATCTGCTTGTCCCTGAGTCTTTGTATTGCCTGTCTGCCTGTCTGCCTGCCTGTCTGTCTGTCTGTTTGTCTGTTTGTCTGTCTGTCTGTCTGTCTGTCTGCTAGTCTGTGTTTGTCTGTTTGACTGACTGTCTACAACAGATTTTTATTGTTATTATTATTATTTTATTATTATTTTTCATTATAGTTTATATTTTACTAACCCTTCCGCAATTCATCCGTCAACTTATGGTACGTGATCTCGAGCTAATGACTCTCTTGGCACAATTTTAACAAAGCAAGATATTGCTTTCCAAAAAAATGCACGTCAGCACATTACTAGTACCTTGTGAGAATCAGTTGTAGTGTCGATAATTTTAATCAAGCTAAGGACTGCGCACAACACATCAATAGTCTGTGTTGCTGACTCCGGGTGGTTCTTTCCCAGATCGAAGCTTCCAAACTTGACATGTCATCGGGCGATTTTGTAAGGATACTTTGTGATTGCAGTCGTTTTGTATTCCCTCCACAAATCAATTCTCTTGTTTCGATCTCATCATTTTTCCTTTCAAGGCCTTCATCGCTATTCAGCCCACTCAACGACCGGGTATCGGGCCGGTATCATGGCGCGGTAACGGAACCCACGAGGACGATAAGGTCCCGTAATTGAATTTATGAATGTCCGATGAAAAACACGCAGTTTATTGATTTTTTTTGTTTAGATGGCGGTGGATGCCTTCAAAAGTCTACTGGTCATAACCGGAGTCGTTCCTGTCTGGAGCCAGATTGCGTCCTTAACCTCTGAGATATCGGAAACAGCTCGGATCGAGTATAACTACACGTACCCGCATGACGCACAGGTACAAGAAACGGTCGGACAGACAAACAGACAGACACACAGACAGACAAACAGACACTCAGTCACTCAGACACACAGACAGACAAATAGACAGACAGACAGACAGACAGACAGACAGACAAACAGACAGGCAGACAGACAGACAGACAGACCGACAGACAGACAAACAGACAGGCAGACAGACAGACAGATTGACAGACAGACAGACAGACAGACAGACAAGTGAATAGGAGGCCCAGTCTTGCAGTATCGTCCAACAGGAAGATTTTAGTCAACGTCAAATTTTTTTCCAGGAAAGCGACGTTCAAATTGGCATCTACGAGTCCACGATGATGTTTGCTCAGGTATAATACAGATGTCTCTGCTTCCAGTCATATATCGAGGTCACACGCACACAACCTTGTTGATCGAAAATTCCGCTTCCAACCGGCATAGGTGTTCGATGAGAACTATCCAGAAGTGATCAACATGACTAAAAAACGGTTCATCGAAAAATGTTCTAACCGATCCTTTTCGTTCGCGGGACGCAATTACGCCTCCGACGCAGACGGTGGGAAGGTCCTACCGGTTGTCGTGCAGCGCTTCAATCGCCGGACCGAATTGATGGAGGTAGGAACTTCATCAGAGTCCCGGGCATGCGGATTAGTCATGCCTGAATAATTGAGTAAACTCCGTTATGTTTGCTCAATTGAGTATAAAATATATTAAATTACTCGGGCTTTTGCAATGCGCGGCCGTAAGTGAAAGAGGTTAATCGGCTGACATGGAGTTTACACAATTATAAATCGTTTTCCAACCTCCTCTTTTGCAGACTGCCATGCTGTTTGATACGGTCAGGCGGAAGTTCTATGATGAAGTCCCGGAACTGTGGTACTGGGTCGGTCGTAACAGTTCCCCGCCGGATGTGCCGAAGTGTGGCTTCCGCAACGATCACTGTGATGGCCCGACAGGTAGGTACAAAAAAAAAAAAAAAAATTAAAAAAAAAAAAAAAAACATTTAAAATTTTTTTTTGGATTTGACGATAGATGTTAATTAGCCAATCCTCCGAGATAAGCCAATCCTCCGAGATGAGATATTTAGAAATACGCCTTTCTACACTGATGCTGTTGAAATAATAAGAAAGCTTCTGTCGAAATCTTTTATTTTTATTTTTAATATTTTTTAATATAGAATATAGAATTTTATAATCTGGTAGAATTTGACGCTTTCAGGTGCCGGCCTCCTCATCGGGATTTTGATCACCGTCTTCACCGTCTTATTGATCGTTTGCGGCATTGCACTGCATTTGTACGAGGACGACTGTGTTTATTGAATATAGTTTTATGGGAGACCATTCAGTCATGACTTGGGACGATGTTCAGAGGGAAGATGCAGAACACCTCCAAAAATGGCGATTTATCGAATGCACTAAATATGATTATTTTTACACTGTCCAATTCGAAATTCAATTCGAAATCGATTGTCATCAGCCAAATAGTTTTCACATGCGAGGGGGCGGAGCTATGGGGAGTCGTCAAACAGGGCCAAACATTCCAGCGAAACGTTCCAGAAATTGGCATATAGCTCCTCCCCCAAATTAATTAAATCCCTAATTAAATTAATTAATTCTAATTCAAAAAAATTAGGCGTAGGTATAAAAAATAAATTCCTAATTATAATTTAACAAAATTAGGCGGAGGTTAAAAAAATTAAAAAAGAATTAATAATTAATTTTTTTAATTTAATTAATTAATTCTGATTTTAAAAAAAAATAAGCGGAGGCAATTTCTGCGTTCCTCTTATGAAGCGTCTCAAAGAAGAGGAAAAATGGCTGTTTCTGACAGTGTTGTGGAACGGAGAAAGGAGCTTCGGCGTCTGTGGTGGCTGGTGGAACGATCAACCCTTCAAAGCACAGCCGATGAGCGAACAGCTGGAATTAAAGTCAGCGTCGTGTACAGCATGCTCGGCCGGAAGTATCGTCTGCTACGCACCCAACAGCCGCTCTACATGCTGACCCTTGAGACGCCGGAACCGTTGACAGTTTCCTCCTTCCACAACAACAAAAAGTTGCTTCACGTTCTGCTTAATGTAAACTTTGAAAAAAAAATTAAAACTTGATGCGCAACTTTATTTTAAAATAAATCTGTAAAAACGGATTCAGCTGAATTTTTTTATTTTTTTATTTATTTTATATATTTAATAATTTTTTTATATTAATTGCAAGTACCTACAGGTTTATACTTTTTAAATACAATCAAATTTGAGTTTAAACATTAATTTTAAAATCTTAAATTTTTTTCCCAAAACAACTTCAATCATTGGAAAGTTGCCCGGAATTTTTCAGGGAATTAAATAGTTTGATTTTTTATTTTTTTTATTTTAATTAATTGTGACTGGTTTTCAATTTGATTAATTAATTAAAATTGATTGAAATCAATCGAAACGAAAACTAAAAATTGAAAGGAATTATACTTTTAATCGCCTTTGTTTTTTATTAATTTTGATTAAAAATTAAAAATAAATTAATAAATTAAATTTGCCTTTTGTCAAGGTTTGATTTAATTGCATCACTAAAAATTAACAGAAATTATGCTTTTAATGGCTTTTATTTAATTATTTTGATGTTGATAATAAATTAAATTAAATTAAATTGATTAATTAATTAAATTAACCTTTTGTGAGGGTTTGGTTTAATTGCATTACTCTTTCTTCTGCAGCTTCGATATCTGAATCATCCGTGCTTGGCCACATTCAAAGGCATCTCGCCGGGCCATCGAGACATCGCATTGGTCTGCGAGTACGGTGAAAGATACACCCTCCGTGCCTTGTTAGATGATACCGGTCACATCGCCATGGACAGGAGTCTGCGATACTCCATGTGCTGGGATCTTTTGGAGGTACCTAATATAATATAAAAATAGAAGAAAAAATAATTATATAAAATTATTATTTATATTTCGTAATTTATATATAATTTATTTCGTAATCATAGAATGGATCATGTCTTGTGTTTGTTTCATATCGCGTAAAAATAAATACAGATTTAATTGCTGAAGTCCCTCTAAATCCCTTCCAATTTAGTGTTAATTAAAAATAAAAAAATAAGCCCTTTTCCTTTAAATAACATTTTATTTTATTTTGTTTTAATAAATAACATTTTTATTTTTTAAAATCCGAAATTTTGGTTGGGATATTCTTTATTTTATTTAAAATGGGATGCAGAGATATTTCAGGGCATTTCATTGCACCTTCTCTGAAATATTAAATATATTATAAAAATTAAAAAAATTGAAGGAGATATTTTTCGATCCGCCTTCTGAAAATCGCTCAAAGTTAAATAATTCGTTCTGCGTCTCATCCGGCGATATTTCAATAAAATATAAGCTGCTTATTAATTAAAAGTTATTTATAATAATTAAAAATCAATAAGAAAGCCTATAAGGAATTATCTCCTAATTAAATAAAGATTAATTTAGAATTAGGCATTTTAAGTATTAATTAATTATTTTGAACAATTAATAAAATAATTATAATGCCTATGAGGAATTATAATTCCTAATGAAATAATAATTAATTAAAAAGTAGGTATAATATTTAATAATTAATTAAGATGTTTATAAGAAATTATAAGTCCGAATTTAATAATAATTAATTATAAATTAGGTATCATAATTAATTTTTAATTACAATGGGAATAAGGAATATTAATTCCTAATTAGATAATAATTAATTATATATAATAATTAATAATTAATTATAATGTCTATAAGGAATTATAATACCTTAGGCGACGGAGTACCTACACCGCAGTCCGTTGAGATGCCACGGAAATCTCAGCAGCCTGGTCTGCATCATCGATGCCCGGTTCACGGCCAAAATTGCCGAATCCGGTTACGCGAAAATTTTCGAGTACCTCAACCTGTCCAAGTTCAAACGGAGCAACGAGGAAGACCAGTCCGAGATGGTAGAGATGATTTGGAAGCCGCCGGAAGTGCTGGCGGCCAGGGACCCGAAAAAGCTCCACGACCTCAGCATGACGTCAGAGTGTGATATTTACTCGCTCGGGGTGATTTTCTATGAAACAATCACAGGAAACAGACCGTTGGACGTGGACTTGGACTCACCGACTTCAATTCTATGTGCGGTTGCCATTTTTTGTCGCCTCATCAATTCTTTTATTTAATAATAATTATCCAACATTGAACATACATTTTTTTCTAATAAAAAAATTAAGCACATTTCTAAATGTTTATTTATTTATTTATTTACTTAGTTAGTTTTTTTTTTAGTTTTTTTTTTTTTTTTAATTAATTAATTAATTAATTTAATTTCTTTTTTCCAGCAACCGTCTCGAGATTGGAGAATGATTCCGGTATGCGAATTTCGGTAAACGAACAGCTTCCGTCTGCGCTGAAGGATCTCTTAGGATCCTGCTTCGGTCCGGCGGAATTCCGACCGACCGCACGCCGTCTGCGAAGTCTCCTTCAACGGGTGAAAAAGCGTTCCAACGACGTGATTGGTCATATCTTAATGCGAATCGAGCGCCACGCCACCGATCTGGAATTTGTCGTGGCAGAACGCACCCAAGCACTGAGCGTCGAAATGGCCAAAGCCGATTCACTGCTTCAGGAAATGCTTCCACGGTTCGTATAAAATTAATTTAAAAAAAAATTGAAAAAAATTTAAAAAAATTAAAAAAAATTAAAAAAAATTTTAAAAAAAATTTAAAATTTTTAGAATTTTTTTTGATTAATTAAATTGTTTTTAAAAATTAATTAAAAAAATTTAATAAAAATTTAAAAATTTAAAACTAAAGCCTAAAAAATGAAAATTAATTTACTCAAAATAATTGGTAATTTATCTTTGAGTTTTAGGTTTTGCTAAGTGTTGTTCAGTTAGTTTTTTTATTAAACAAAAATTAAAATGGAGGGAAATTGAATTATTTATTTTCGAGTTTAGTTTCCGGCCTAGTGTTTTAATTAGTTTTGCCATTTTTTCAGGCTTAATTGCAGGAACCTCTGGAATTTCTTTGTATTTATCTTGACTATTTTTTCTATTGCAGAGAAATCGTTTTGCTGTTGCGGAACAGACAGCCGGTCCCATCGGAACAGTTCGAGTCGGTGACCATCATGTTCAGCGATCTTCCGGTCTTCGCTAACATC